>CM064863.1:57502553-57718720 GCA_032719365.1 Prinsepia uniflora | reverse complement strand
ACATTTATGGCCCCTCAGTAAAATCATATGCATGCACCATCATTTAAAATCATATATCATATAATATGAACCATAAACATAATTTTAGCCACTGCACCATACACTCCAATCTGACATCCCTGATGTCTGACGTCCCCTGACGTCAATAAGGTCACAATCACAAGGCTACGCGTGCCACTCGGGTCTCAATTTCCGAGTTTTAATCCCTGAACCCCCGTTCGGGTACAGCATCCCCGATGCTTAGCGTCATAGACGCTGGACGTACTAGACGTCCGTGACCTCTCCGGGGTACCTCATCCGGAGGAGACAACATAATATGGAAGGATCTATACAGTGCAGTACCAAATACATTTTATTGATATCCAAATGCAAAAGCATATATATATACATAGATAAAATCCAAATCAATCTTTAAGTTTCATCAGACGGGTCTCAAGCCCAAATACCGTGAAACGTGCCATAACCATAATTTCAATATCATCAAAAACCATTATAAGTCCAAATAGTTGATTTTAAATCCAAAATCATTTATTCGATTCCATTTTTAGGGTCCCCGACCCGAATCACATGAATAAATCAACTGGGGCCCCTGGCCCGATTTCATAAGTTAACTGGCCCCTGGCTCGAATTCAAAGTCCACTGGGCCCCCGGCCCGAATTCACAAGTTAACTGGGCCCCTGGCCCGATTTTACATAATCAAGTCCGTAACCGTTTCATGAAATCATATCCAACCACATTTATGGAAATCGGTGCAAATCCAGAAAACCTCGATTTACGTGCAATCACGTAAATCACCTCGAAATGCGTGAAATCATATAAATTCACCGATATCCAAAATAAATCATTTAATCACAATTATAAAAATCATGAAACAGTTTATGCATGCATCGAATTTATAAAACCAAGGTCCACTCACAGACCGTTTAACCGAGCGCCTCGATACACGTGTCATAGGCCTTCCCGGGCCCACACCACTATCACCGGGACTCCCAATCCTGTTCAAATCACATAGAGGATCACTAACCTCATCATTAACATCCTATTCAAGTCCCGAAATTTTCCCGAATTTTTAAGTATTTTTTAAACTGGATTTAAAACCTTCGGACATCCCGAACAATGTCGAGACGGTGTCCGATCGACACGAAAACCAATCCCAAAAATGTTTGTTTTTACATTGCATAGATTAAAAAGTCATGTTGACCTCACCTCGAGATTCGTGCCCACGCGCTGTCACGCGCCGCCGTGAGTGGCTGCGCGTGGAAGCCACGCGCCTGCTACAGTGACTGCTACAGGTCACCACCTTCACCCGAATGACTGGTAAACGGGTCTGATTACCCGCGATCTGACCCGGTTCAAACTCACCCAATTCGACATCATTTAATCCAATCTTTCAACTGATCCCTTGTAATCAATCACCATTTAAGTTCTGTAAATCGAATTACACAAATTAGGGTATATATCTCCACGGACTCACGATCGATCCTCGACGGGTTTTCAATTCGGGTATCACGATATCGTCCCTGGTTTCCCAAATTAATTCATTCAGTTAGCATCGTGAGAGTGTAAGGGACATTTCTACAAGATCAATTTTGAGAATTACTTACCTCTAACCCATTGAACCCAAGCTCGATTTTGAGCTGCCATGGAAGCTCAGTTCTTCCTCAATCCGACACGGTTTTCTCTTCGTTCTTGCTGCAAAGCTGATCGTTTTTGATTCCAGAAGTCGAATTGAATCATCAGTCGAATTGAATCATCAATTTCGATCCTCACCGCTCATAATTACCATTTAGAAATTCCCTCCCAAAAATAAAATTTCCGAATTCTCTGTCTCCCTCACACAATCAATTGCCCGTGCCTTCCCTCAGCCAATACCTTCCCCAAAACACTCAAATTCCATATGTGCAATCAATTTTGGAAGGAATATTGACAATGGCCAGAATCCAATCCTTACACCTCTGTTTTGCTTGTTCACGGGTGAGGGAGTGAGGAATGATCAGAAATAGAAGGGAGAGATGAGATGGACGGCTGTGATGCAATCTGGGGAGTGAGATGGATGGCTCAGATTTAAGCAGAGATTTAATTCCTAAATAATTCTATAGTGGGAACTTTAGCATATAAATTATGATTATTGGATCAAGATCCAATCTAGCCAATGGATGAGTGACACTTGTCACTCATCCAGGTGTCCTCCAATCCTAATATCAGAATAAAATATTCGACACGATTACCGAGACGCAAACCTCCCGATTTCACGTATCAGACCATAACTTTCTCGTACGAAGTCCGATTTCGGCGTGCCGCCTGTCTACGGACTCAGGGCATCGAGACCTTCCTAACGGTCCTCGGTCCTCGGCCATAGGACCTCCCGATCAAAAAGTCAACATTTCCCTTATTTTGTCTAAATTACGAAAATGCCCTTCAACTTCCATAAATCATAACTTTCACCACGAACGTCGGAATCGAACGTGCCACCTGTCTATGAACTCGTGACGTCCCAAACTACGTCACGGTTATTGGTCAAAGTCCATTTGACCATCCGAATTAAAGTCAACGTTTTGCCCATGCCCAAGGGCAAAACGGTCATTTTGCACAATTCGTTCGAAATCACACAACTAATCCCAGATTAGTAAATCACAATTAAATATTATTAAATCCCGATATTCGGTACGAGTCGTTACATGTCATGTGTTCCACACAAAAGAAAAACAAAAACCCATTGTAAGATTGTGGTATCACGTCATCAAAATGATGTAGTATGATCATTTGATTAGAGAATGCCCTATATACAATGACTTATAGTACGATGGCCATAAGTACAATTATTTCAACAAGAAATTCATGGATTACTCAAGTCATAAGCAACAAAAAACTAACATCAGCTACAAGCATGGAAAAGTGGTAAACCAATTCAAGAAAACTAAACACAAGCTAGCTGGATTCCAGGTTTCAAATTCGAAAGGCTAGTGCATTTTTAGGATGAGAATTCGAAAATCTTTATTAAGATCACAATTCATTAGTATCAGCAATAGCCACAATATCAGCAACAACAGGCACTCATAAGCAAATGTTCAAAATATGATCAACATAAGTCATCAATACACCAATTTAGCATCAAGATCAGAAGGATGAAAATTTAGGTAACAATGGATTAGGGCTTTGGAATCGGTACTAGAATTCAAGAGTCTTTTAAAGATTGCAACATGGGCATATCAAAGTAATTGAAGAACATTCTTAATGTTTCGGGTCAACATAATAAGGTAATTGTTTTTTAGCCATCTTCAAGCATAATAAAACACAATGGACTAGAATCCAACTGCAATAATTAGTAATCTATCCCAATAGTACAAAGGAATATAAAAGGAGGAGTTTACTTCTTCAAGAACATTAGCCAATTTCTCTCTAGTAAGGGCATCAGGATCTTCGATGCCAAGGAGTCTCCTACACTCAGCTTCCTGTAGATCCTCAATCATGACGGTTAGCTTAACCTGCCATATTTACATAGCATTACAAAGTTGTTTGAGACTCATAATACTGACATGGTAAAGTAAATGAAGAACTGGGTTCAATGAATTATACCATACCTCACTGAAAATCATGTCTTTATTTTGCAAAAAAGCTCCAATACCTATCAAAATTCAACAATATGATTGAGTGAAAGACTGAAATAAATTAAAACCTAGTAAATAATGACTGAAAAGAAACATTCCCTTTTGATTTCACCGATGTATTCAAGGTCTTCAGGGCTAGGGTTGGAGTCATCTTCTTCTTCACCCTCTTCTTTGTCTTCTTCTTCATCGTTTTGGTCTTGTTGGGTAGTTGAAGAAATGATGATGAAGCTTTCAATTTCCTCTCTTTCTTAATGATGAGTAAAAAAGACACTCTTTAACACGAGCGGTGGTGTAAGAGAGCAAGTTGAGGATGTGATTAGTGGCATTGGCTTTGGCCGAGCGATAGTGGGAGCATTTGGACCCAACAGGAAGATGAAGAAGATGAGGCGGAAGTGAGTGGTGCGAGTGATAGTGTATGGATTGTATGCAGGCTGATTTAGTAGGCAAATGAGGAAGGGGTCCAACGGGAAAAGAGAGATGCATAAAACCTAGATCGCTAATTCTTCTTCCTAAATCACTCCTTCACGATGTATCAGCAAGCCTCTTCACACTTTTAGGTTTTGTTTTTTTAAGTGATGAATAGTGCTGAGCGTGTTTTGTAATTTGCTTGCTGCTTTCATGTTTTGGGAAAATTGTTATTTCTCTTCTTCCCATATACTCCAATAGACAAAACTTTTATAAAATCCCAAAATATTAAAAATCAAGGCAATAATTATTTTTGGATGATTATAGATGACAGTTTTAATCTAAACTGTCATCTAATTAGTGTCATCTATGACTAAAAATGGCATAGTTGAAGCTGAAAGTCCTTGTGGTGAAGCTGAAAAGACAAGCTGATTTAGAGTAGTTGAATAAGCTTGAAGCTACAGAGAACTAGCCTGAGATTGAACTCGTTGTGAACAATTTGGAGCTTCATGACCTAGATTCCTACACATTTGACATACAGGAGATGAAGAATTATGAATATACTGAGAAGGAGCTCCCAAAACTCCAAGATTAAGGGGTTGATAGTAATTGGATCCACCATTCGAGTAGCCATAATTGTGATTCTGAGCATAGCCTTGATTGTAGTTAAACGGTTGGTGATAGCCCTAAGAGTAGCCGCGATTGTAACCTCCACGATTTCCCTTATTAAGGTTCCAACTGTTATTCCAATTGTTGTTCTAGCGTTCTCGACCATTGTTCCTTCCTCAACCATGATTATAATTCCAATTGTTGTGGTTGGGACCTCTCCCTTTCTAGTTAATATTACTCCAGCTGGATTGTGACACTGGGACTCCATCAGAGGCTGAGGAGGCAGATTGTGTACTTTGTCCCTCTTTAGTGACTACCATGGTTGTGAGTAAGGACTGATTATAGGTAAGTTGTGTTGCGACCTTATTGAGATATGCTTCTTCAGCAAGCAACAAAGTTCTGAGCTCTTTAAGTGTGACAGGAACTGGCTGTGCTCGAATGTGAGACTTGAACGGGTGATAGTCTGAGGGTAAGCCATTAAGGATGATGGGAACAACGTCCTTATCAGACATGAGTACACTAGTACTAGCTAAACGTTGTCGTGCATATCGAATTTTGCTCAGATAACTCTCAATTAAGTCAGGTCCCTTTTGTTGAGTTTGAAGATTTGTCTTTATCTTTAACTGCATGAGGTTAGCTTCATAAAAAAGAGGAAAATCTTTCTTGCAGTGTAATCCATGCTTCTCAAGAAGATTCACAATGCATGATTTTGGTAAAAGCATCTTCAGAAACAGTAGCAATAAGAACATTGAGGAGAGCAGCATCCATGTCAAGCCAACCTTGAAATGACGCATTAGTTGATAGAGGGCGTGGACATGTGCCATCAAGATGACCAAATAGATGATATCCTTTCAGCAATCACTGAATTTTCACACTCTAGGATACGTAATTGGTATTATTCAACTTCATGGACACAATCTGTAACGTGTTTGAGTAAATCCATTTGTGAAGCCATTGAAACAAGGTTTGCAAGAAATTATCCCAGATTCTTTGTTCGTGATCAACAAGAAACGCAAGAAGAGAGGACATATTCTAGGAAGACAGATAAAAGATCAAGGTGCCACAAAGAATTCACACAAATCTCGATTTCACGAAGAAAAAAAACTTATCTGTGAGGGAGAGAGAAGAGAATCGAAGCACAGAAGAATCAAGAATTGAGATCAAGACGAGGACATATCAATCGTGCAGCATAGCCATCATATTCAACACATTTGAGAAGAAGCGCACACCAGAATCTTAGAGTATATAGTGAGCATGAGAGCTCTGATACCATCATAGAAATGTAAGTAAAGAAAGAATTCGAGTGGAGATGAGAAACAGGAAGATCAAAGAGGTTTGGGAGAACGAAATCTTCTCATTCGGTGTTTTGAACACATTGTTCAATCGGTTTACATTTATAGCATACATATAGGCTCACTAGCCTTGTGATTGATCTAATTGTCTAAGAAACTTAGAATCCAGCTGGAGAGGAATCAAAACTAACTTAACAACAGGGAATCTTCTATAACTGTATAGCAATTAACCCTATCAACTAACAGCTCATCTAACACTATCCAACAAGTAAGCAAAATCACAAGCTTGCATAAATTTTCTTATAATTTAAAAAATTTCACAGAAGCTAAACGAATATATTCCTCTAATACTTTTTGTTTTTGTTTTATGAGACTATATATTCCTTAATTGATGTTATATAAATTATACTAATTAGGCTACCAGAGCCTACAAAACCTAAAACGTACTACCTCTACCAATTAATATGAATAACAAGAAGCAATTAATGATGGAATCTTTCAAATATTCCAATCATATGATATATAAACAAATTAACATTCATATATATAAGATAGAGGAATGAAGCTGAGTGTTGTTATTTCAATATTTAGTACGAACTATTTATCGAAAACTTTTCTAGTATAGGTCAAGTCGTGTACATATATATAAGATAGAGATTATTAATTATGTAATTATTTATTTTTATAATAATTAAAATTTTAATGAACAAATATCATTTTAGAAAATGAATGATTTTAATTAGAGCATGTACGACGGTGTATCATAAGAAAAGATCTACTGTAATGAAAAGAGGAAGGAATAGATAATATACTTTAAAAAATGGAGCGAAAATATGGTCAAATATATATAAGTCTAACCATGCGATAATTTTTATCATTATGCCTCTCATCCACTTACCCTAGCCTAGCCACCCCCTTTCTAATGAAGCTGGCGTGTGACCAGAATCTTCTTCGATTGTTATAATTAGCTGAATATTTTCATGAGTTTATACAAAATCGAAGATAGAGATGGTCAACTTAAAAGTTACGGGTAGACTCTCTTACTTTATATGGGTAGTAATTTATTTATACCAATGTTTAATTTTTGAGGGTTTACCTTTATCTTACCCGTAGGGTAATAATGTGTACTCACAAATTGACTTTTTTTTTTTGCTTTTCATTTATTTTCTAGCATTCATTTTCTTTTTTGGTTCTATTTTTTTTTCTTTTCAAAATACTTCTAACACATTTTTCAAAATTTCTTCTACTTTTTTTAACAATTCATTTTAATTTTCTTTTTATTATTTTCTTACTTTTTATTTTTTTTTTTTTCGTTTTCAATTTTTTTGGATAGAAGATATATTATTTAAAACACACTTAGAAGATAAATAGGAGAGACACCCAATTTTGATTTGGAATGTGTTACCCTCTTCCCAAGTCTTTCATTACAAGAAAATATCCCATACCCGTCTAACTTTTACCCGGCACACCTTGATTCGCCGGTAAAGGGGGCTTTGCCCGGCGGACGATGAGAAACTCACCGGGTAAACTTTTAGCGGGAACACGGGTTCTCCTGGTGCGTAAAGGGAAGGCATTTGCCCGGCGGCTGGTCAAACTCCACTGGGTCAGCTATTAGTAACGGTGAATCCGACTCGCCAGGCTAAGTGTTTACGGCGGCCCGCGACGGGAAAAAGTTTGGCGCGAAGACAAGTTGGCGCTATTTTGTTGCCCGGCGGGTCATTAAAGCGGGTCCGACGAACCATGCACCGGGCAAAAGTCTCATCTGCATTTAGTGCAGATCGGATTCATTTTTTCATCTTCTTCCGCATTCCTCATTAACTCTCATTTATTCTCTCTCTCATTTACTCTCACAACCTCTACATAATATCATCATCATTTCATCATTATTTCATCATCACTACTTCACCTAAGGTAAAATTAACTACTTTATTGATTTTTTTTTGTGATTTTAATATTTATTATAATCTAAAATAATTTTTTGTTTTAGGTAATTTGTGGTTAATTTGAAGGATTACTTATAAAAGGTATGTGTAGCTTTACTTCTCAATTTAATTTTTGTTCAAAAATTTGTATTTAATTATGTTTGAAAATTGTGATATATTGTGGAAAATATTTAGAAATCTGAATATTATTGTGTTAGGGAATTGTGGTTTATCCATTAATGCAAAGCTAATCAACCTGATTAACTTTGTATATTGAAATTCGATAGAAAACTTTAGACCCGTTTGAGAGTCAGTGAATCAGATTGATTGACTGACTCTTGAATTGTCCATTTATCGAGACAGTTTGGGTGTGCACAACTATGTGTTGTATAGTTTGGTGGCTATGTGGTTAGGTTTGGATCGTGGGAAATTTGGTTTATATCCCTTTACGGTTCTCTGAATGCATACTAGATATTAGTTTGAAATATCTATGTCGTGTATTTGGAGAACTGTAGTGACAGGACCCGCCCCGATCCCCCTGGGACCACATGGGGACGTGCCCTGCTCCTGTCTGACACCCAAAATAACATACCAATTTTAACCTCAAACGTTCCAATTAATAGATAACCAAATAAAGTTATACATCAAATCCAAATTTAATAGATGTCAGACAAGGGATGAAAACCAAATTACAAATTGCGAGCACGACTCTAAAATAAACCTGCCGGCAAACCACCCAACAGGAGATTAGGTACGCGGAAGTAGATCTATGCCTCAGCCTCAGGATCCTCCTCTACCTCAGTAGCACAGCCTGGAGGGGTTACCAAAACATTAAGGGTGAGTGGGCCGAAACTCAAGTTTATAAAACCGTTTAATAAGTAAAACATATAATTTACCCCTCCGTTTTCCAAACATGCATGCATCGGAATTTAAAACCATAAATCATATAATATGAACCATAAAGTATGTAATAAAACCATAAACATAATTATAATCACTGCACTATACACTCCAATCCTGACATCCCTGATGTCTGACGTCCCTGACGTCCAATAAGGCCACAGTCTCAAGGCTACGCGTGCCACTCGGGGTCTCAATCCCGAATCCAATCCCCGAACCCTGTCCGGGTACGGCATCTCAAATGCCTAGCATCCTAGACGCTCGACGTCCCTGACGTCCAATTATAGCAATCCTGCTCCTGAGTCATTTTACGGTCCGGTTCCTCCGTAGAATAACCCCTCGCAGGCAATGCGCCGTGACCACTCCGGGGTACGACATCCGGAGGAGACAGTATCATAAGAGTGGATCTATACAGTGCAGTACCAAATACATTTTAATGTTATCCACATGCAAAACAATTTACATAGATAAAATCCAAACCAATCTTTAAGTTTCACCAGACGGGTCTCAAACCCAAATACCGTGAAACGTGTCATAACCTTAATTTCAATATCATCAAAACCGTTTCTTGATTCCAGCATGTGATTATGTAAGTAAATTAGAAAACATTTAAGCATGCAAGGGTTTAATGAAATCGGGCCCACTCACAGTACGATCTCACGGTGAATCTGCACGTACGGACCTGTATCGGGATTATCGTACAATTCCTGTCAGTCCAAATCACACGTAAGGGTCACTACAGTCTTAAACACTTAACCAAAAATTCCGAAACAGAAATCGGCTCGGGGAACCCGTCCAATACGTTTCCCGAGACAACCGGCCCTAAAATGACCCTCCAAACTATCTCAGATCAACATGGTTAATTCATCAAAAATGTTCAGAATGATGAGAGGAACAAAAGTCATGTTGATCGTGATCGGAGATAAGGCCCAACGCGCCCTCACGCACCGCCCAAAGTGGCTGTGCGTGAAAGTCACGCACCTGACACTGTAGCTGCTACAGTGTCACCTTCCTTACCCCGAATGTCTGTAATACGGGCCTGCCACCCGCGGCTTGACCCGGTTGATTACCCATCAATTCCTACTCGATTTCAATCCAATTTGATCCTAGCATGTTAAACAATCATCTAATTTAAGTTCCGAGTCATTAATTAGCCAAATCAAACCCTTAAATGGCCCTTCGACCCGTGATCATCCAAATGGGTTGATCACCCCAACTCACTGGTTTCCAAACCATTCTCCAATTAACTTCACAGGAAGCTTAATAGGATCAAAACGAACTAAAATGAATGATCAATTGGGCCTGAAAGTACCTGGAGGTTGTCGTCCTAAGCTCTGCAACTTCTCTGAAAACGACAGCCTCCGTCCCAGCTCAACCGTGGCTGATTCCCTTCGAACTTGACGTGGTTGAGCTCCTGATGCTCCCAGAAGACTAAACCAGGCCCTGGTTCAATCCAACAAGCACCAGAAATTGAAAACCCAATTTCCCTCCAAATTTTCCCGAAATGGTTTCTCTCTGGTTCTTCACCAATTCTCAGTTCTTTCAACGGCAGAGTGAAGCTTACTCACATCCTACTCAGTTTTAAACAACTTAAGCCGTCCCAGAGGCTCGTGGAAGTCCAATCTGTCCACTGAGATTTGTTCCCCGAAAAGCTTCGATCGAAATTAAACAATGTGGCCGTGCTAGGTGGATGAATCAGACCACGTTTGATGCTTCCAAAAGCTTTAAACAATCCATACTTTCCAACACACACTTGCATAAACAATTGGCACTCAGAACCACCGCACATGGTGGTGCCGCCCATGTTCCCCCGCAGTTGCTACAGTAACCAGGGGTAAAATGACCAAAATGCCCCTAGTTCAGAAATTACCAAAATGCCCTTCACTTTCCAGACCCGTAACTCCGCCATCCGACGTCCGATTTCAACGTGCCGCCTGTCCACGGACTCAGGGCGTCGAGACCTACCTAATGGTCCTTGAGTCGTGTGAAAATTAGTTGCCAAACGAAAAGTCAACATTTTCGCCCCCATCGTCCAAATTACGGTAATGCCCCTGAACTTCCGATAGTCATAACTTTTTTCCTGATCGTCCGAATTAGACGTGCCACCTGTCTATGAACTCGTGACGTCCCGAACTACGTCACGGTCTTTGGTCAAAGTCCGTTTCACCCACCAATCAAAAAGTCAACAAATTGGGCAATACAATTCAAAAGGGTAAAAACGTCAATCCATACATTAATTTACAATATTGAAATCCTCGAATTTCCGGGGCGTTACATGTAGGGTGATACTGCCAAAATTTCTCTCGATCTAAACTTCGCCTTTTAGGTCACAAACTGTACAACACAGAACGTGCACTCTCGAATGGGATAGGGCCAAATCACCGGAGGCATAACGAGACGACCGGGTTTATATGAAGTGATAGAGTCTCAAACATTATAATTATCTACTTACATTGATTCTATTTTGTGGAAGTAGGCACAATGGACAGAGACTGGATGCAAATGTTGGATAGATCTTCTGATTAGTGTTTGGATGGGATTGACAGCTTCATCGCTTTTGCATGGACTCACTATAGTGATCCAAGGCGCATATTATGTCTGTGTCGTAAATGTAACAACTGTTGTTGGATGTCGCTGAGTGATGTTTATTTGCATCTGAGACAGAACGGGATCATACATAACTACACTAATTGGATTTATCATGGGGAACCGAATATTTTTGCATCGACATCGTCAGTTCACGGGAACCCTTGAGATGATAATCAATGTGATAATGATCAATTTTTTGAGATTTTGATCGATATTTTTCCCCCTGCATCTGATGCTATGTATGCGGATGCCCCTAGGTCTCAACCCGAAGAGTCAGATCTTCATTACGAAAGGTTATTGAAAGACGCTCAGCGCGAATTATACCCTGGTTATAAATCCTTTTCAGTTTTAGGGGTAGTTGTGGAATTGATGTACATGAAAGTTGAGTATAATCAAAAGAACAAGCATTTTGATCACATGATGGACATCATCACCCGAATGCTCCCTGAAGATAACAGTTTCCCTAAATATCATTATAACTCGAAAAAGCTTTTGAAGGATCTTGGTTTAGGGTATGCCAAGATTCACGCATGTACGAACAACTGTGTATTGTTTTACGGTGAATTCGAGCAACTCGAAAAATGTCATGTGTGCAATGAGCCTAGGTTTCGAACGAATAAGATTCTGAATAAGGTGTTGCGCTATTTTCCACTGAAACCAAGATTACAAAGATTCTTCATGTCTACTCACATATCTCGTGATATGAGGTGGCATAAAGATGAACGCACTGATGACGATTCACTAAGGCATCCGGCCGACGGAGATGCATGGAAGGAATTTGATAAGATGTATCCTGATTTTGCATCGGAGCCAAGAAATGTCAGATTAGGACTTGCTACTGACGGTTTTAATCCTTTTGGAAGTTTTGCAAAAACCTATAGCACTTGGCCAGTAGTTTTAGTTCCGTATAACTTGTCACTTTGGAAATCCATGAAAAAGGAATTCACAATTCTTAGTACGTTAATATCGGGGCCCAAATCACCGAGTAATTCAATCGACGTTTATTTGCGGCCTTTAATTGATGAGCTTGTTGATTTATGAGAAAATAGTGTCCGAACCTATGAAAAGTTTAGGGGAGAAATGTTCACGCTACGCGCGGCTGTAATGTGGACAATTAATGATTTTCCTGCTTATCGGATGCTCGCGAGATGGAGCACCAAGGGTTATCTAGCTTGTCCGACATGCGGACTAGACACAACATCCTTTTGGCATCCATCTAAGGTATGTTATCTGGGAGCGAGACGATTTTCACCCTAGGATCATCGATGGCGTATACAGTCTGACTCATTCGATGGTAAAATTGAGTTACAGATACGACCAAGAGAGAGGTCCAGTGAAGAGATACTGGACATCTTAAACAGTATTCCCACTTTCATTACAAAAGGCCCAAACCCTGCCGAACAAGAAAACTGGACGAAGAAAAGTATATTTTTTCAGTTACCGTATTGGTCGAAATTGAAAATTAGGCACATCGCGATCCCATGCATATTGAGAAGAATGTTGTTGAGAGTCTTGTCGGAACAATTTTACCTATTGAGAGGAAGTCAAAAAACACCAAAAAACTTGTCTGGGTATGCAAGAAATGGGCATTTGACCACATTTGTGGCCAAAAGTTGTGAATGGTAAATACAGCATGGCCCATCCAGGTTATACATTTACCCCAGAAAATAAGAAAAAAATTCTTAAGTGGTTGCAAAGTGTGAAATTTCCCGATGGTTATGCAGGAAACATCTCCCGAAATATTAGCACTGATAGTAGCACCCTATCTGGCATGAAAAGTTACGACTACCACTTTTTATTACAACGACTCATTCCTATTGGCATTCGGCCTTATTTGCAGCCTAAAGTTGTTGAGACGGTAGTTTACTTGTCTCAATTTTTCCAGATACTGCCAGGACCCGTCCCAATCTCCCCGGGATTAACGAGGAACACTCTTGATCCCGTCTGACACGGAGTGTCAGACCAGGGAAAATTAAACCCTTTAGCCTTCTGGCTTCTAGAGTATGCCAAGATTCGGAGTAGGTATATGATGTCTCGGTCTCTGCTACAGTCTGCACCGTATTCAACCAGAAGGGCATTGAAAACAGAAAGACTATGAGTGGACGAAAAGTAATAAGTTCATAAAACACATTTTATAAAGGCCTTTATGCCCTTCACTAAAAAGCATGCATGCATAGTAAAACCATTTATCAAACCACATATATTTCAATAACCAAATCCATACAGGCCCCTGCCCAAATCCATTTACAGAAAACTAGAACATAGTAAACATATGTGGGATCTCAGCCCAAATCCATTTATCCAATCACACAAAACACAATTTCGCAAATCAATTGAAATCATGTTTATCCAATTTCATATAACCACTCCTGTCACGGTATCTAGAGCTACGCGCGTGCTACCTGGGATCTTAAAGCCCAAGTCTCCCCAGGGTCCACCCAGGTCAATGTCCGTAGATCAATGACCCTCCCTGGGGGTTATAATACATAGCTTTTCTGAGAGTAAGGAACCTAACAGAGGCGACTCCACTCAGTTAGTGCTCCGTGACTACTCCGAGGTCCACCCAGACCAACGACCCTCCCCGGAGGAGACAATCCATATATAAAGGATGGTATAGGAAAAACCTTTTGAAATCATTCTTAAAACCTTTCAAGGGTTCATGCCCGGTCCTCATAAACCGTCATGAGCCATAAAAACCTTTCAAGAGTTCATGCCGGTCCCCATAAACTGTCATGAACTATAAAAAAAACATTTATGGGTCCCTGACCCGAATCCACATACAAACTGGGCCTCCGGCCCGAATCCTAAACCAACTGGGCCTCGTGCCCGATTTTGTAACCAAATGGGCCTCGTGCCCGATATCGTAAACCAAATGGGCCTTGTGCCCGATACGTAAGTCAGCTAGGCTCCGAGCCCGATTCGTAAACTAACTGGGCCTTCGACCCGATGCCTCGTTAAATCAAATGGACTTCAAGTCTGAGAGTTCGTAAATCAAATGGGTCTCGTGCCCGAATCCATATTTCCAAATCCGAAATTGATTCAAGAACCAATTAGGCCTCTAGCCCGAGAGCGTAACTAAATGGGACTTCGAGTCCGAGGGTTTCCAAAACAAATGGGTCTCAAACCTAAGTTTACCTTTTCAAATCCAAAACAATTCCATGAAATCATTTCCAAAACTATAAGCACGAAAAATTAGTGCAAAATCGTAAACCTCGATTTACGTGCAAGCACATAAATCGCCTCGAAATACGTGAAATCATATAAATCATAACCATCCAAATCATCATCATAGAATAAAATCTACAAAGCATATAAAACATTTATGCATGCATCACAGTTTAGAAATCAAGGTCCACTCACAGACCGTCCTAAGCTGTCGCCTCGATTAGCGTGCCGTAAGCCTCACCGGGCTAATCGCCGTCACTAGGACTCTCAAACCTGTCCAAATCAATCTAGAGGGTTACTAACTACCTTATTAATCTCTCATTGAAGCCCCGTAATTTTCCCGAATTTTTAAGTATTTTTAAACTCGATCCTAAACCTTCGGATGTCCCGAACATTATCGAGACGATGTCCGATCGACACAAAACCAGTCCCAAAATGTCCGTTACATCAAATAGAGTATTTCACATAATGGCATCATGACCCAAACGTGTCCCACGTGCCCTCACGTGCCAACCACTGTTCATCGTCTGCCTCGCGACGGACCGGGTTCTCTGGTTTGAACTAGACTGGACCGGTCTGGACCGGTCTAGGGCCTAAACTCGTTCATTTTCAATCCAATCTTTCCATTTTTCATTCCTATAGGTCCCTAACCTCAAACCCTATCTCTTTAGCTATTCAAAACAGGAAAAATGAGTCGAAATGTTACCTCCATGATTGAAACCCGAACTGGCCTCCTACAACTAGATGTGGCCGTCGTCTCCGGCCGTCACAGCTTCCCTTTTTTATCCCAAACAGTTCCTACGACCTCTAGAAACCCATTTCCATTAATGAAATCAACCTAGACCCTTTAGAACCCAAAGTCCAAATTTTAAATATTACCTCACGGTTTCGGGTTCCTCCGCCGTAAACCGCCGTCTTCCCGTGTAACGACCCGTCTCGAAAACTGGGATTAGATTAGTGGTTAATGACCGCTTAGTGAAGTTAATCGGTGATTAGTTGGCTAATTTCAGACGGACGGTGCGAAATGAAAGTTTTACCCCTAGAATGGGCAAAAATGTTAACTTTTCATTCGAACGGTCAAATGGACTTTGACCGGGGACTGTGACGTAGTTCGGGATGTCACGATTCATAGACAGGTAGCAGGACTGATTCCGAAAATCGAGGGAAAAGTTATGACGTTCGGAAGTTCAAGGGTAATTTGATAATTTAGTTGAAAAGGGGCAATTTGTTGACTTTTCAAACGACATGGACTTTTCCCGTAATTTGAAGACCATTATGTAGGTCTCGATTCCCTGAGTACAACGACAAGTGGCACGCTGTCATTGGACTTCGGACGGTTCAAATATGTGTCTAAATAGATGAAGGGTAAAATGGTAATTAGTTCATTAAGGGTATTTTGGTCAATTCATGTCCTTGGGATCTGTGCCCAATGAATGTGGGACACGTGGCTATTTTTGGATGGGGTGACCACCAGGTTTTGGACACCTATTTGGGTGTGGATGGTGGTAGAATCTTGCACAAGCTGCTTCAGAGACGTTTTAAACGGGTTTTAAATTGTTTGTGCACGGTTTAAGCAGAAATCAAAAATAGAGACTGATCATGCAAGAGCCTTGAACCCAACCGATGACTTACATCTTTGTCTGTAACCTGTGAGGGAAGGTGAGAGATGATAGTGAGGATTGTGATGGTGAGTTGGGACTGCCGTAAGAACCGTCATGGACGGTGGTCCTGAACGATAACCCGTGAAGTACTCTGTTTTCCTTCAAATTGGCAACTGGTTTTGTAAGGCTTATTAATCGAATTGGTGGCTAGGGTAAGGTCCAGGAGGCTTCTAGGAGTCGAATAACCTTGGAATTGTGGCTCGCCGAGGACGGTGGCCGGCGAACCCGACACGGTAAGTTCTGGTTCAAATTTTGAATAACGGTTTGTCATGGTGATTAGTTGATTCTAACTAGTGGAACCCGTTTCTGGAAGATGTCTAAGTCGTTTAGTTGATTCTAACGACGGTCGACGCTTGGCCGGTCTGTTCTAGATCGGGAAGGTAACATTTTGACTTAAACCTCATGTTTTCAAGTTGTAGGACGAGTCTATAGGATGGGACGAAGCTAATGGATTAAATGGAAGTGAAAATAATGGAGAAACGAGGGAAAACCATGTGCGCCGGTCCAGTTGAACCAGCTGGTCTAAACCGGTCTGGACCGAGTCTGTCTCAAGGTTGAAGATGAACAGTGCCAACGCGTAAGGCCCACACGCAGCCCCTTTAGGCGGCGATTTTGGGCACGTGGTGCAGATTTAGAGGATGGTTCCAACATGACTTTTAAATTATTCGATGTTACGAACATTTTGGCACTGGTTTCGAGTCGATCGGACATCATCTCAATATGTTTCGGGATGACCGAAGATTTTAGGGCTCGTTTAAAATTAGTTAAAAATTCAGGAAAATTACGAGGCTTTAGTATAACCTTTATGAAGTAGTTAGTGACCTTATTATGGGATTTTGATAGGTTTTGGATAGCCGGTGATAATTGATTGGCTGGAAAGCGTAATTGTGCGCGTATCGAGGTAGCGACGTTAATGGTCTGTGAGTGGACTTTGCTATCGAACTTATGATGCATGCATATATGTTTTTTATATTTTTTCTATATGTGATTTCTATGATTATGATTATGAACTTGTTAATTTACGGTTTGCACGTATTTCGAGATATTTACGAAAGTACACGTTTTACGAGATACGGTTTGCTGCTATGGTTTTGATGATTTGAATCTGGGACTTGAAATATGATTTGATTTCTATGATTTCTATTGGATTTCTGAAAATTAATTCGGGCTTGAAGCCCAGTTCATAAAAAGTGGTTTTAATGAACGTGATTTCTAGTTTTGGAATCGGATTTCAGGATGACGATTCGGGATTCGACTTTGGAACTTGAAAGTGGATTTCCGGATTTGGGTTCGGAATGGTTATTCTGGATGCCAGCTTACAGAATGATGGTTTCAGATTTGAATTTGGAAATGGATGATGGAAATGATTCTGGATTTGGATTTAGGATGCTGTTTCGGATTTGGCTTGGAATTTGAAATGGTGATTTCGAATTCGGATTTGGACATGGATTTGGAAATGATCTTAAAATGGTTTCGGATTGGATTTGCTGGATCTGGTTATTGGGTTTAAAGACCTGGATATGATTATGACGGGGGCGAGCTCGGATTGGGTTTAAAAACCCAGATTGGGTTTAAAGATCCGAATTGAGTTTAAAGCCTCGGATATTGTGATTTCCCCCGTAGGCCTATTGAGTTTAAAGACTCAAATTATATTGAGGCCTGGATTGAGTTTAAAGACTCGGGAGTTTAAAGACTCGGATAGATCCAGCAGTTTCGATGGATGGAAATGTGTTTTTAAATGTGTTTTGGATTTTGATGAGAACTTGATAATGATGGTTTTCAATGATGGTTTTCTGATGTTTTGGGCAATGATCCGGATGTTATGGATTTTGATGGTTTTGGAGGGAGGCCCGGGATTTGAGAAAAGGAAATAAGTTCGGTTTTCGTAATTGAATATGAAATGGTTTTCTGACATGAGTTGATTATGCATGCATTGGTTTTTAAACGGAGGGTATAAATGTAATTTTCTTTTAACCTGTTTTCAAAACTTAACCTTTATTTTTGTCTACTCACAGTCTTTTATGTTTTCGATACCCTCTAGGTTGTTGCGGTGTGGGCTGTTGGAAGAGAGAGATGGAGACATCACACACGCGATCCACAATAGATTCTACGCGCTCTGGGAAGTCTGGAAGTTTTTAAACGGTTCGTTTGGGAATCCCTTGTTTGACTTACGTGTCACATGGAGGTTGAACGTCAGTTTAGCCTTCGTGTCACGCGTACGTTAGACAGGAGCATGACTTAGCCCTTAATCCCGGGGGATTTTGGGTGGGTCGTGTCACCCCGTTGTGCCCTCGGTCCCTCAGGTAACTCTCTTAGTCCATCTTTCATAATAGCAGTTGGGGATGAGATGGGGTAGTGGTGGTGATATGTGTGTTTTGTTTTGAGTGGAAAGAAGAAGCAAATGAAAATGGTGGTCGCGGGGAGAGAGAGATTAAGTTAGATGATGATGATGATCAGAGGTGGGAGATGGACGGCAGAGATGAGAGGAGAAGGATAGGATGAATGGCTAGGATCAAGATATGAGAGGAGTGAGAATTTTAAAATAATTAAAATATTAATATTTAATGTAAACCCACCAATCACATCTTAGATCCACAAATTGGGGGTTTGGGCCAATGGGATGAGTGACACTTGTCACTCATCCATTGTTCCCACTTAAAAAGTCAACAAATCAGATAATGCCAAGTGTATTTGCCTCGTAATGCATACATAGTGCAATCGAACTTCCGTAAACCATAAATTTCCTGTTCGATTTCAGATTTCGGTGTGCCACATGTCTATGGATTCGTATTGTCCTTATCTAAGTAACGGTCCTCGGCCCTTGCCCATCGAACCTCCCGGGTCAAAAGTCAACTATTTGCCCAATTTAGCCAAACTACCAAAATACTCATGAACTTCCGAACGTCATAACTTCTTCCTCGAATGTCAGAATCAGACGTGCCACCTGTCTATGAACTCGTGACGCCCCGAACTACGTCACAGTCATCGGTCACTAGCACGAAAAGTCAACGTTTTGCCCATTTCAAGGGTAAAATCGTCATTTCGCGTCGTCCTTTCGAAAGTACCCCACTAATCACCGATTAACCTCACTAATCCTTGATTAGTCACTAATCTAATCCCGAAATTCGGGACGGGTCGTTACAGATACTCTGTGCCAAGTCACTAGCGAAGGTGGACCTCGAAGTAATTAAAGAGGACATTGTCTATATTATGTGTCGACTTGAGCAAATATTCCCACCAGCTTTCTTTGATGTAATGGTTCACCTACTAATACATCTTCCAAACGAGGCAATCTTAGCCATCCCAGTTCAATTTCGTTGGATGTACCCAATCGAAAGGTATAAACTATTCCTACTATTGTGACTATGTCCTTAATAAACTGTTTATATTTGAATCACTTTGTTTATGTCGTTGCAGAATGTTAGATACCTACAAGAGGTACGTCCGCAACAAGATACATCTTGAAGGCTCTATAGCGGAGGCATACATTGCAAAAGAGTCACTTACATTTTGCGCAATGTACCTTCGAAATGTTGAAACTTCTTTAAACCGGGCCCTGCGAAATAACGATAATGGTCAACATGAAGAGTCCTTATCAGTATTTTCCCAACCCGCAAAACCTTTCGTGACTGATCCTATCTCAGAGCCTTTTGCTGATAATGACATGAAAGTGGCGCATTGGTTCATATTGAACAATTGTGACGAAGTCTGGCCTTTCCACGAAGAGCACGAGGCATTGATGAAGGCCCAATATCCTTCTAATTGGGAGGAAATGGACAAACAATTGTTTCCACTTTGGTTTTCCAAACATGTAAGTCAAATATTGTATCAAATTACTTTTAAGTGAAACAGTGTAACAATGTGTGTTTTCCTTTCAGATGTCACAGTTGAAACATGACAACTCGCCCAAGTTCTGCAAAGAATTGATGCAGCTTGCAATTGGCCCATTTCGAGGAGAAACATACACTGTTTGTTACGTCAACGGAGTTAAGTTCGTGTGCGCAGAGCGTGGTGATAAGTTGCCTACTCAAAATAGTGGGGTATTCGTGCCGGGGGATGGATTAAATGTTGATACGGGTTTTTAAGGTAAATTGTTGATACGGGTTTTTAAGGTAAATTATTAAGTGTGGTGAAGGTATTTTATGCGGACCGGCAGATTGTTGTCTTGTTCAAGTGTCATTGGTTTGATACAGACGCAATTATATCGAGAAGGATCATCAAAGATCATTTATCTACCTCTGTCAACACAAACATCCGGTGGTTTGAGAGTGATCTATACATCATTGCTATTACAGCGAAACAAGTTTTCTACATTGATGATCCAAAAGCTGGTGCTAGGTGGAAAGTAGTTGAGACGGTGAAACATAGAAACATTTGGGACTTGGAGGACCGGCACCGTGAAGATGGTGGAGAAACGAAAAATGTTGATTTTTTTTTCAGGAGGATTCCTCAACGCTCACCATAAACATGGAAGGAGTTCGAGCCGACGACCTCACCCCGCCAGTTGCGATTAATGGTATTTTTATTGATCTCGGTACCTTAGAACCAATTGAAAGTGACGCGGAGGATACGAGTTGTCTGCATAGCTTAGATGATGCGGGTGATTGGGAGGGGGATAGTGAAACTGACATTGATTAAATGTTGTCTACCCACCATAAGTATGGAATGTATATAAATTACATTGTTGCTTAGTTAATTACATTGATTAATGATATTTTATATGTTATTCCTAATCTTTAGTGTGGGCCTCGGCTTTACTGTTGCTTAGTAAATCACAAGGTGACAGGACCCGTCCCAACTGGACGTCAA
This sequence comes from Prinsepia uniflora, assembly GCA_032719365.1. Classification (NCBI taxonomy): domain Eukaryota; kingdom Viridiplantae; phylum Streptophyta; class Magnoliopsida; order Rosales; family Rosaceae; genus Prinsepia; species Prinsepia uniflora. The sequence goes on along the minus strand of CM064863.1, from coordinate 57,697,760 downwards.
AAACCGTGCCCGGTCCTGCTCCCGTCTGACAAGTCAACCAAAGGTCCGAAACTACCCTTCAGTGCTTGCCAGACAAGGGATGTTTGGCTGATTTCTGCTGCTGCCACTGCCTCACGATCAGTCTCGAACGTCATACCACGGCCTGGAGGGTCACAAAACAGAAAAGGTGTGAGTGGAAAAAAATTACCTCTGATAAAAACATTTGTCAAAATACATTCTTACCCTCCAGTTTTCACAAACTTGCATGCATATCGTAAAACATGAGTAATAGTATGAAATCATTCAAGTATGAACAGTGGACCGATAAAATCAAAACATATTTTCCCATGGTCCATAAAACTCATGTTCACCAAATCAGTTCATGTTATAAAACATCAAATCCCGGCCCTCAGGCCAAAACATGTGAAAACATAATCACCTGGCCACAAAGACCAAATACCCGTACTCAATACCAGTACGTCATCACAAACAATATCAATCAGCACTAATCATAAGTGCACAGTCAATCAATCAATCCACACTACTCACAAGTGCACAAACTATCACAATCACATCTGCACTACTCACAAGTGCACAATTAAACCATCAACTGCACTACTCACAAGTGCGGTACTACGCGTAGGCCAATATCCAAACACTCTCTCGGGAACAGACACCTCTGGGCTCAACCCTCGGGCTCAGTCACATCTAGGCGAACACATCCCCAGGCTCAGACCCATCCGAGTGGTACATCCAGGCTCAGTCACATCCGAGAAGCTGACTACCATAGGATCAACTCCCGATCCTACAATCACATCCCCCAAGCTCCGGTCGTCTGGGTAATCCCCCCAAGCTCCGACCGTCTGGGCATTTCACAATCACAATGAAAACCATCTCGGGAATTGCATCCGAAAATATGTCAATCAAATCTTGTCTTCATACAAAGTCAAGATCATTCCCGACTGGGTCTCAAGCCCAAATTACCATTTACACGTAAACCTTTAAAATCACATTTTAAACTAATAAAATAATCCAGAAATCATCATTGACTCACCAATTAAGTCAAAATATCATTTTAGAATCTTTTTAACTCCGGGCCTAGCACAAAACATCATTTGCACGTTCCTCGTAAAACGTGTCCGAAAGACTAATTAAAATAATCATAAAATCACAAGAAATCATTAATTTCACCAAATTCACAAGTGACTCCAAATCCAAGTCAAAATCACTATTCACTTGGGTTCTCACGCCCAAAATATCATTTTCACGCAAATCCATGCGTTGCAACCTCCGTTGCCATTTTCACGTAAATCCACGAAATTGACCCTTGACTCCTTCCCGAGTCAACACATCATTTTCAATCCATGACTCATAACTCGAGTCCAAACATCATTTGCAATCAAATTCAATACCGGACTCATAACTCGAGTCCAAACATCATTTTTAATATAATTTCTCGAAAATTGTGCCAAATATAATAATATAATAATCCATAAATCGAGAAATCATCGGATTGAAACATCAATCATGCCAAAGCATATAAAATCATATAATAAAGCATTTAAAATCATATATGCATGCATCACGGTCAGAAAACAAAGTCCACTCACACACACCGTCCAAAACGGTTCGTTTCCGAGCTGCACGTTTTTCCGTAAATTCTGGAAATCACAACTCCTGTCCAAAATCATTATAGAGGGTTACTAACATCTCAAAATACTTCATATAATTTTCCCCAATTTTTTCGGAATTTAAATCCGTATTTAACACATAAAACAAAACTTCAGATACGCAGAACATTACGAAACGATATCCGATTTCCTCGAAACCAGCGTTAAAATGTTCGTTACAATGAGAGGATCAAAAGTCATGTTGACCTCACCTTGAAACTAGGCCGTACGCGCCCTCACGCGCCGCTGTGAGTGGCTGCGCGTGAAACCCACGCGCCTGCTACAGTCACTGTCTTCCTCACCCGTTTGTCTAATAAACGGGTCCCGTTTGCCGGCGAGACGACCCGGTTCAATGTCCGTCAATTCTACACCGTTTTCAGCAATTAAACAATCAGTCAGTTTCGATTCAAGTCTAATTAGAGTTCTGTAATGTTAATTCCTCTGATTCTTACCTCAAATCACACAACTCGAAGATGAACATTCGAAGAACACCCGCACACTGTTCATCATTCGAAGTCCTTCAATTTCACACGATTTCCTTCAATTGATGCAACCAGAAGCTTCAATGGACTCAGGTAAACTCTTTCCCCAACTCAATTGCATCAATCCAAGCCTCAATTCCCACGACTTAAGATCGAAATTTCTGCAACTACAGTGCTCTGTTCTACCTCAAATGGACCTCAATTACCTTCGTTCTTTCGATGAAACGGATCGTGGCAATCCCAGAAGACTAAAACTGAACTCAATTTCGATCAACAAGGCTCAAAGCTTCCAATTCGAATTTCCCTCCCAAAAAACCAAATTTTCGATTCTCAGTTTCTTTCTCCCTCTCAATCCCCCGTGTTTCCCTCACTCAATCAATCTCTGAATTCTCTCCAATTTGCACTCTCAAGTTCAGCTGATAGGGAGGAGATTAAGGATGGAAGGAATTGTGTTTTTGGTTGTACAAGGTTAAGAAAACAGAGAGGATTAAAGGAGGGATTTAAAAATAATTAAATTTAATTAATAATAAAACATCATAATTATGTTTTCCCCAAAACATGGATCTGTGTTTAGGCCTAAATTTAAGGGATGAGTGACACTTGTCACTCATCCAAGTGTGTTCAGTCACCGGGTACTGTTCATATTAAAATATTATTTTAATCCCGGTTCGTTCGGTTAATCGAGTCTGTTCCCGTGACCATAACTTCGTCGTCGAATCTCCGATTTCGGCATGCCACCTGTCGTTGGATTCGCATCGACGAGACCTACGTAACGGTCCTTGGCCCTCGTCCATTGGACTTCCCGGGTCCAAATCCAACATTTGGCCCCTATTAGCCAAATTACCAAAATACCCCTCAACTTCCGAACGCCATAACTTTCACCTCGAATGTCGGAATCGAACGTGCCACCTGTCTATGAACTCTTGACGTCCCGAACTACGTCACAATCATTGTTCAAAGTCCGTTTGACCGCCCGAACTAAAAGTCAACATTTTGCCCACGCTAGGGGCAAAACGGTCATTTTGCACAATTCGTTCGAATTCACTCAACTAATCCCCGATTAGTCATTCTAAACCATAATTAATTAATATTCACTCCCGATACTCGGGACGGGTCATTACACAAGGTGTATTTTTTGAGGATATTATCTCCTAAAACGTAGAGAATCATAAGTATGGAATGTATATAAATTAAAACAAGATATATGTAATATATAAAAAAATATTACAAGGGGCTCTTACCCGGCGCACATCCGCCAGGCCCGGGTTATGTTGCCGGGCGCATATGGTGGATTCGTCGTGCAAGATCCCTATATAAAAATTTTCCTTTGGTTTTTTTTTTTTGAAATTTTACTTATTAATTAATTACATAGGTTCATAGTTGGGCTAGTATATATCCATATGTAACATACATTAATATTCATATATAATTACAAGATAGGTTATACACTATAATTATTAAACTCAAGAGAGGTTATACACCCAAGATAGTGTTTTGTGACAAGAGCTGGCCAGGCGCATATCCACCGGGCTAGGTGGGGTGGCCCGGCGCATCCTGTGGATTCGCAGTGCAAGACCCCGTGCATAAACTGGTTTCTGTTCATGGTTCGAGTGATCCAACCGTCCACAATAATTAGAATGACTCAGAGATCATGTATGTAAAATTTCACGGAATTTCAACGTCCCGACAATAGGTTATCGTGCAAAATGAATCGACGGTAAAAAATTATTGGTCGTTGATCGGAGGCCCTTAAACCCTCCAAACGTCGTCATTTTCGACAGGCGAGGTCTGTACACACACTATCACTATCTGAATGGTCGGATTTCTCAAATTCACTCGTTACCATTTCGATCGAACCAAAAAATGATGATTAGTATTGAGCACCTGGCCCGGCGGATTATGTATATCTGCCGGGCAAGGTTATTTTTCACGAAAATTCAAAAATTCCTCCAAAAATTTCGCAAAACTTTGAAACTGCAGCCCAAAGAGCCCAGCGCATCTTTTAAGTTGACCCGGTGAACCCGTGTGCCGGGCAAAGTCCACTAGTCACTAGAACAGACGTGACCTTCCCTTTCATTCTTCCTCTCTTCATTTCGCAAAACCGGCCGCACCCTTCTGCAAAACCTCCCTCCGCCGCACCTCTCTTAATCGCTCATCTCTCTCTCTCTCAATCAAAGTCTACCCATTCACTCATCATCATCTCTTACTCACCGCTAACCATATCACAATAACCCCTAAACTTTGAACCCAAATACCCACAACCCAAACCCCCATATCGGACCATTCTCTTGCTCCTCTCACTCTCAATCGTTCTCTCTCAAGCTACACTCATCATATCCTCATTGTGTAACGACCCGTCCCGGAAATTCGGATTAAGGAAGTGTTTAAGATGAGATTAGTGAGCTTAATCGGGGGTTAGTTGGTCCCGATAAGGTCGTTAGCCTAAAATGACGATTTTACCCCTGGTTCGGACAAAAAGTTGACTTTTAGTTCGGGCGGTCAATTGGGTTTTGACCGATGACTGTGACGTGGTTTAGGACGTCACGAATCCGTAGACAGGTGGCACGCCCGATTCCGACATCAAAGGAGGAAGTTATGATGTTCGGAAGGTTGAGAGCATAACCGTAATTTGGCTAAAATAGGGGGAAAAGTTGACTTTTCGTACGATCGGGTTTTGACACGTTGACCTAGGACTGTTAGGTAGATCTTGTCGTCCTGAGTTCAACGACAGGCGGCATGTGTTTATCGGAGTTAGGATGTGTGAGTTACGGGTCTAAAACAGTAGAGTAAAATGGTAATTTTGGGTTCAAGAAGGGGCATTTTGGTCTTTTGGCTGTGAGGCAGGGTGCAACCGGATTTGGACACTTGTCCAGGGCAGAGAGGAGATTTTTGTGTGAGGCTTGAGGGGATGGTGACACGTGGGGCTTGACTAGAGGGTTCTAGGGTGCACGGTCCAATTATTTTGGGGCTGAGTGTTCGTGTGTGCTGTGTATGGGTGTTCGAAGAACATAAACAGAGGGGGAGATTGAGAGAAAAGTGAGAGGTGATCGTGAGTGCTGGTGTGTTCTGGTGAGTGAGGAGTGACTTAGAGATTGAGAGGGAGGCAGTGAGAAGGTTAGGAGGTGCAGTGGTTGTGTGTGGGGGAGATGTGAGCCACGGGACAATCAGAGAAAACAGAGAAGAAGTGGGAGATCGTGGTGGTGGTGTGGCCATGTGTTGGTGCAATTGGACTCGACATGGAACAAGGATGACTCTGCGGACCCCAGGGAGTGCGGCGGTGAGCACGGCGGCGCTCGACGGCAGGTAATTCCTTCTCCCCGTGTAAGTGCTCTGTTTTGCCGTGATTTTCAAACGGTGAGTCGTGGACTTAGGGACTGAGTCAATGGATTTGGTGAGTTAGGTGAGCTTCAGTGAGGTCCTAGGAACCGTCTACGGTGGTTGCCGTGACGGGGGCTGGTTGGCCGGAGAAGAAAACAGGGGACTGTCGGGTTTTTGTTTTGAGTTTGAGTCATTGGGTTTTGGACCGTGTCGAGGTGTTTGGAGTAGGGGAATGGGTAGCTTAGGGTTGGACGATGAAGATGGTGAAGAGAGGAGCAGTTTTGGTGGTGGGACGGCGGAGAACCGGCCACGCTGGTTCGAGTTGCAGAGATCGGTTCGAACCGGGTCGACCAGAGGTTGCTAGTGACACTGTAGCAGGCGCGTAAGGCCCACGCGCAGCCACTTTGGGTGGCGCATGGGGGCGCGTGCGGAGACGGTTGGAAAAACGGTCAACATGGTTTTTGGTCTAGGTGTTGTGACGAGTCCATTGGAATTGGTTTCGGGTTGTTCGGACGTCGTTTGAGGTTAGTTCCGCGAGGTTGAAGGTTTAGGGTTCCGGTTCGATACGTTTAGGACCCGAGGATTTTTGTGGGAAATTAGGAGAGTCTTGGTAGACGTGTTAGTGACGTACGTCAGTGATTGTTGACAGGATCGGGATTTCCCGAGGAAGCTGAGGAACGTACGGGACGTTCAGGACGCGATTGAGGGCTTGGTACTGTGAGTGGACCCTTTCTTTAAACTCGAGCATGCATAACTGTTTTCTATAATTGTTTTATGGTTTTATATGTGATTGTTGGTTTTATGATGTTAGTTTTACATAATTGCACGGTTTTCAAGCAATAACGTAATTGGCACGTTTTACGAGGAAATGTCGATTTCTGAGTATAATGCCATGGTTTTGGGGGTTTTCAAATGATAACTGGTTTTGAATGCTTATAAATGGATTTTGAGACGTGATTTTGATGATTAAGGTTTTCGGTTTTAAACTCGGATTTCGAGCATCGAAATTTAGTTTTAAAGTTGGAAAGTGGATTTCCGGATTTGGGTTCGAAATGACGGTTCAGGATGCCGGAAGGGCATCGGACCAGTGATTTCGAATTCGGGTTTGGATATGGATTTAGAATGGTTTTCAAATGGTTTTGGATTAGATTTGGTGGATCTGGATATTGGGTTTAAAGACCCGGATATTGATTTGACGGGGGCCGGGCCCGGATTGAGTTTAAAGACTCGGGAGTTTAAAGACTCGGATATATTGATTTCCCCCGTAGGCCTGTTGAGTTTAAAGACTCGGGAGTTTAAAGACTCGGATATTATTGAGGCCTGGATTGAGTTTAAAGACTCGGGAGTTTAAAGACTCGGATAGGTCCAGCAGGTTTGATCGGATAATGATTGGTTGAGACTTATGTTTTATGATATGGTTTTATGATGTTTATGACGTGATTCTGTAATGGCTATCAATTCTGTTTTTATGACGCTCTTTATGTGATTTATAACTGTTTTTAGTAACTGGGTGATGCATGTGGTTTCAAAACGGAGGGCTAAAACCCTGGTTTTATTATGAAATCGTTTTCGGAAATGCTTTTCTTATTTATGGTCCACTCACACCTTCTGTTTTAAATTGTCCTCCAGGTCGTGGAGTTAGGGCGGGGTTTCGGCGTCGAGGCAGCGTCGGAGGCATAGAAGTTACGAGAGCGACCCCGAAGTGTTTTAAATTTTCCGTGTGCGTGTATCTAGTTACCAGTTTTTTTTCTTTTGTATTTAGTACTATGCTCTGTAAACCTTTAACTTCGGAATGTTTTGTATAGTTTCTCCTACGTCTGACGGTGTAGTGTAGTAGTTACGTTAGTGTTGTGTCAGGGTGTCAGACGGGAGCAGGATTTACCTCGGTTTTCGGGGTGAAACAGGGGTGGGTCCTGACACATTGTAAGCCATCACTTTCAATTTTTCATTTTTTTTCTTAATTTTATTAGTTTTTTTGATTAATTTATAATATTGGATTGTTTTTTTTTTGAATATGTTGAATATTTGGAATTGAATGTTTGAATGTTTGGAATATGTTGTATTTGAATGTTTGGAATATCTTCATTGGATTTTTGAATGGTTGGAATATGTTGTATTTGGATTAATTTATAATAAGATTTTTTTTTGGAATATGTTGAATATGTGGTAATTTTCAGAAATTATTGAAAATATTGGAAATTATTGATTTATTGGATGAAAATATTGGAAAATATTTGGTAATTTGACTCCTATTGGAAAATATTTGGTCATTTGACATTATTATATATTTTGGCAATTTGACATAATTATATATTTTTGGATGAAAATATTGGAAATTATTGATTTATTGGATTTTTGGAAAAAAATTGGGATTTATTGAATTAGTAGATTATTTTTGGAATTTATTGGAAATTATTGAATTAGTGGATTGTTGAAAAATAGTGGAAATTATTGAAATTTTGGATATGTTGGGAAATTAATGGAAATTGTTGTATTGTTAGATATGTTTGGAAATTATTGGAAATTATTGGAAAATGTTGGATTTTGATACATTTGGAAAATATTGCTTTTTAAATATTTTTTCAAATGTTTGAAAATTATTAGTAATTTTTGGAAATTATCGATTGTTTGTAATTTTTGGGAATTATTGAAAATTAGTTAATTAGTAAATTATTGCATTATTTTCTTTTTTTTAAAATCATTAGAAATTAGTGGATTAATGCATATTTTTTGAAATAATTAGAAATTGTACGAAATTATTAGATTATTTGTTTATTTATTTAATTATTTCAATATTAATAATTAATAATTATTGTTGTATTTGCAAACGTCGTTACGTAAATTTATCACTTCACGAGGTCGTCGTAATACATCCGCAGAGCAGCCATCTCCAACACTAGTGCCTTCCCTGACGGAGCAGCCATCTCCGGTACTGCCGTCCCAAACGGAGCAGCCATCTCCGGGATCAGTTCCTCATCCGACGGAGCATTCATCACCTTCTACTGGACCATCATCATCAGATCAGCAATGATCTTCCTCAGAACACCCGCGAGTCATTCCTAACGATCGAGTGATACCAGGGCCCCGATTAGCGAAACGTTGCACCAACTCGCAATGAGGGCAACCTCGTACTGCCCTTGAGGCCGCTGGAGTTGCCGTTGTAGAGGGAGGTGATGCACAGATCCCATCGGGTAAAACCCCTTATCTTATTGAATTTAAAACTTGTATATATTTTGCATACCATTTTGTACTAATGTTAATCAAATTTTTAGGGAGTACCATAAAGTTGCAGGGCATTAGCAAGGGTTTAAAGTTCCAGTAGATCTGCAGGTCGACATAAGCGAAGATCCAGGTGGAGTGGGTTGACCGACTTTCTGCACCGTACCCCAACGTGCATACTCTGCTAGTGCGGGAAATGGGGACGATTATTCGCACTAGATCGAAGATGATGGCTAACACCTTCAGAGAACAAGCCCCCGCGGAGCTCGTCGTTTGTTGGTCTGATTTACAGGTATGAATTTTTTTTATTATTATTTTTATAATATTTTATGGTTTAACATATGTTTATATTGGATTGCAGATTAACTTTGAATGGGATGAGACCAACGCCGCGCTAATGACATATATGAACTTCCATTGGCAGAGGCGTTATTCTGATTGGAAGTTCGAGCTCCATGCCTACTACAAGCGCTGGAGCTCGCATGCTCTAGCCCTAGCAAATCCTCCTGAGGAGATGCTAGGGGACAAGTTGGTTGGGAGGGAGTGGTTATACGAGCATTGGATCAGCAATCAATTTAAAGTAAGTTTTTTTTCTATATTATTTAATATTAATTTACGTACTTTCGTATTAGTGATACTTGTTTTCCTAATATGCAGGTAAAATCAAAGGCTAACAAGGCGAATCAGGCATAGAAGAAATTTGAGCACCACGGGGGATCGCGCCCCTTGTTGGCTCGACATGAGGCACGACGTGCGGCTGGATCCCTATTCCCAGAGGTAGAAGCCTGGGGGGGAGGTTTATACTGGGCGAGACAATGAGGCAGTTGACGCTATTCACGTAAGTTCAATATTTGCAGTTATTAAATATTTTATTATTTTTAATTACGTAATTTTGTAATTAATACTTTATTCAACTTTGTAGGCCATCATGGTGGAGGACGTACAACAGACTCCGGAATAGTTGACCCAGCAACAACTTGAGGTCCCGCTGCAAGACCAACTATCAGATCCCGGGACGTCAATTGGCATCCTGGAGCGCCATCTTGGCAGACGACCCGGAAAAGTTGTTCAGGGCGCTGGAGCGGGGCTCTTTCGAGACGTCTCGAGCAGATCCTCCAGTTCATCTCGGGGAGTTAATCCCGAGGAGGTAACTCAGCTACGGGGTAACTTAGAGGCTCTTCAAGCGGGAAATACGGAGCTTAAGGCTGACCATGAGCGCCTCGAGGCCCAACAGGCAGTTATGCAGGCACAACTTGCAGTGCTTTTCACCCAAATGGGTCAGCGCATGCCTGACGTCAATGGTACACCCTCCCAGTTGGATCCTAGTCAGCAGCCTGCCCGGATAATGCTCACCCACCACTGAACAATTAGAATTTTATGTAGTTTTTTTTAAAAAAAATTATGTAAAATTATTACATTTATTTTATATATATTACATTTAATTTTCTTTTATTTATAATTTTTTCCATGTTTTAATATTATTTTCATTTATTTATATATATAATATAACATAAATATAATTATTCAAATATTAAAATAAATTTAAAAAAAAATTTAAACGGTTGCCCAGCGGACATCCGCAGGGCAATGTCTTATCTGGCCCGGCACATCTCCGCCTGGCAAATCTCACGTGCCTCGTATTTCCGACTACGTTGCTCGGCGAACACTGCGCCGGGCAAATGGCATTGACTAATGTTTTGCTCGGCGGATCATTGTAATCCTCCGGGCTAAATCTTTGCCCGAAGAGTCCTACTCGATGCAGTTGGCCCGGCGGTGATGCGCAGGGAAAACAGTTGCCCGACGTACGGTTAGGATTGCTCGGCGGAACCCCTCGGTCGGGCAAATCCTATTTTGTTGTAGTGTTTGATCCTTTTTATTTAATTTGTATAACCGTCTTTCTAAATATTCTTAGATAGTAATAATAGTATACTAGCTCGTACTAACTATAATATTTTATTCAATTTGATGATTCCACAATATTTGATTTACAAAATTATAAAAATAAAAAATTATTCTAAAAACAAAAACGAAATCCTATAATCCACATTTATCGAAAAAATATCACTAAATGTATTTCAGCATGAAAGAACTTGATTACAATCTAACCATGAATAAAAATAGTCAATTCCTATGTGTTAAGTGATGGATCACAAATAAGGCCATACAAGTAGCCGCATATAAGACCACGATTGCGAAATCCTCGAAATTCTATAGCTTACGTTGATTTTTGCCAAATGATTTTAAAAAAAGTTTGAGATAATTTTGAGATTAATGAATAAGTTAAGTTTTCAAAAAATTTGATGTTAATATAAATTCATAAAATTTCTGTGATTTAATTTTTTTTGTCGAAGTAGAATAACTGAGATTTATTTAAATAAATAAATTAGGAATAATAATGCCTAATAAATAATAATAATAATAATAATAATAATAATAAGAGGAAATAATTATAATTTAGTCCTGTTTTTTAAGTATAACATATAAAATAGTATACTTAACATATAAAGTAGTATATTTACAGTATTATTAAGATTTTTACAGTGTTTTTTATTGTATTGTTTTTTTTGAGATCTTGTAATACCGTTTATACCCATGTTTCACATATGGATGAGTAAATTTCAAAATTTGAATATTAATATATTTTATATTTGTTTTTTAAAATTATTTGATAAGATAATTCTAACTAAATTTCATATTTTTAGATTTGCTTTGAGAATAAAAATCATTTTAATCAACCAAACCTCTCAGGTATTATCTAATAGTTTAGAATAATTACAGACTTACAGATATTTTATCTATTTTATAAAGATTTTTAGTTTTATTTCTTCACAGGTAAATTATTAATTATCTGCATGTTTTATTATTTCGTAGATAAATTAAGAATTATCTGTATATTCCTTATTTTTCTATTCTATTTGAAAGAGGTATATTGTGTATAATATTTCTTTGTTGTTTACAATTAAAATTCTCATAGGCAAATTATATTTTTATAGACATTTAAAATTGCTATAGGTAAATTACGTACAATAGCTCGTCCATAATTACTTCATCGACTCAAGTTGGACTACCTAATGTGAAAAAGAAATTACCAACAATGAATAACAATCATAATTTGCGCGCATAACCAAAAACTTCAAATGGTCAAATGACACCATGCAATTCAACATAATGATTTTTGCTTATTCGTAACAAAATAAAAGAAAATAACATTTTCCCTGCAATGGGAGCCAAGACTAATAATCAATAACGTACACAATATAAAATAAAATTATATAATATGAAATGAAATGCTTGTAATTCTTTAAAAATCAAGGGACTAAAACTAATGCTACATTTTTACGAACAGTAAAAAAAATAAAAGTTATTTCTTATTTAAAATTTCTATTTATTGTAGTTGTAACGACCTGAACTTTTAACGGGGGTAAAATCGAAAAAGTGAAATGAAATTGACCTTTTTGCCCATAGAAGTCAAAGTGTTAACTTTTTGACCAAAAGTCAAAATGTTGACTTTTTTATCGGGATGGCTTTTGGATTTTCTGTAATCGTCATTGTAAAGGTCTCGACCTCTCGAGTACGTAGACAGGCGGCACGGAGAAAACGAAGTTCGTAAGGTTGTGTTATGGGTCTAAATAGCTTAAGGGGCATTTTGGTAATTTGATTAGAAGGGTGTTTTGGTAATTTTTATGGGAGATATTTCTTCAGATGCTTTGAGATAGTGACAAGTGTCACTTATCTCATTGGGAATTGTCGACCGACTTGGTATTTGATCAAATACATAATTATGTGTTTTGGGTTGAGTTTTGGGTATGGGTGATTTGTTGTGTGTGTGTGGTATGTACCGTGAAGAATAGATGAAGATGGGAAAAACCAAAGAGGAAGAGGAGGGAATCAGAGATAAAATTGAGAGAAAGTTAGAAAGGAAATGAAAGAAATTAGTGAGGAACAAAGAATAGACCCGTGAGTTTAAACCCAGAAATTATTTTCGTGAGCCTTGAAATCGAGTTTTTCGATTTGGACTCAAATTTTTCAAATTGAGATTATAGACTTCTTTTTGGGACAATTAAAAACATGATAGTTGAAATTTTGAAGAAAATCATGCAGCGATAAGCCCAGAATCAGGTCTGGAACTTGAAACTTGTCTGATCGACTCGAAACTTGTCCCAACATGTTCGTTACATCGAAAGGAGGAAAACATGTGTTGACCTTGACCAGAAACACGGCTCCACGTGCCCTCACGCGCCGCCCAAAGGCGCTGCACGTGAAAGCCACGCGCCTCCACAGTACCTGTTACAGTGCGTCTCCTTCACCCGTTTTTCTGTTAAACGGGCCATGAACCCGTGATGCGACCCGGTTAATTCTCCTTCAATTCGACCTCAATTTCATCCTTTATTTCACCGAATTCCCTTTAGTCTATCCTACTTAAGGTTCTGTGTATTTAGTTTCATCAATTAAGACCTTAATCGATTAATTTTTCATTCAATCTTCGAACGAGTTACAAATGCAATCTCATCTAATTCCCACCCGTTTCTTTAATTCGATCACACAGGGAGTATAGGAAGATCATTAGAAAGAAACTTCTGAAATCAATTACAGATTTCCTTACCTCCAATATCACGAACTCAAGCTTGATTTTTCGAAGAACTTGGAGCTTTGGTTCTTGGTCGACATGATGTCAAATTATTTCGATTTTGACGTGGAATGATTTGAAATGGTTTCAAGAAGCTAAATCTAGTCTCAATTTGGATTCTCCAGGCTCACAACTTGAATTCGAATTCTCACCTTATTTTTCCAATTTTTCGATTCTGGGTTTCCTCTCTGTCCCTCGTGTTTTCCTTTCTATCTCAGTCTCTTAATTCTCTCAAGTGTATCCGTTTTCCCAGTCTCTCACAATGGTTTAGCCTCTAATCCTTACCCATTCCATTCGGTTCCTCTGTTGTTGTGTTTGAAGTCACAAACACACACATCCACGGCCGACATGCCAATCATCCTTCAATTCGTTGTGACATGTGGCACTTAGGGAGATAAGGAAGTCATCAGTTTGGACTGATTAATCCACGGCCGTCAAAATGACTATTTTGTCCTTCCTTAACATAATTACCAAAATTCCATTCATAGTTCTAGACTCGTAACTTTTACATCCAGACTCCGATTTATGCATGCCACTTGTCTACGAACTCAGTGTCTCGAGACCTACCCAACAATCTTTACGGAAAGTCATAAAAGTGTCCCGAACAAAAATTCAACTTTGACCACATCATATACAAGGGTAAAAACGTCGTTTTTACACAAAAGGTTTCCGAATTTACAATTTCTTCCCTTTTGACGTTCCGGGCTGTTACAAGATTTGCTCTACGTAAAGCGTTCGAAGGCACATGACATTGACTGGTAGTTTGAAACATGAAAAGCACAAATGACCTCAAGGGTCAAAGTCATTCATTTGAAAATGATTATTTAAAAAAAAATCAAATCTCAACAGTCCAATAATTTCATTTGCAGAAACATTTGTTACTAAAAAAGAATGTATAAGTTTTCAAATCCTTCCCAAACTCGAGGACACGTAAATCGCCCAAAAGGGGTGGAAAGAACTTGCAAAATAAATCAAGTATGTGAGATAAGGATCGACTCGAGTCTCTCGCCACGACAACTGTTTGCGGTGCATGTTGACGGGGCTATCTTCATGTCGATTAAAGGGCGCTGTTGGTCGAGGTTTGAGCTCATGAGCTGGCTAAGAGTGACATCGCGAAGGGAAAAAGCAATAGTTCCAATTTTGACATGGTCGAGGGATTGAGTGGGTTTCTAGGGAAGAAGATGGTGGATTGCCATTGTTGGGCGACCACAACTTGGTTTCGTGGTGTGGTGGTAAGGCCTTGGTTCTCTCTGGAGTTTTCGGCGAGTTGGGAAGATGGTGAGGATGACGAGTGGGTACGCGTGTTGGGTTCTCAGTGTTCGAATTGTACGGTTTTAGTGTGGCTGAGAACAGGGACAACCCCAATGGGTTTGGGTTTGGACTTCTGATCTAGGGCCTAAGAGAGCAGGCTATCAAACTCATCTTTAGGAGAAGTGCCCCCAAATGTTTGGGCCACACTTGGGCCTGAAGCAAATATTTACACTCCTACTATGCTAGTTCTCACCAATTGAGCTTCGATAATAAGAACAAGGCCAACTCAATTCTACATTTAGGATGTGGGTTTAGGCCCATACCAAACAACCAACTCTCAAGGCCCAAGAAAAACTGGAATAGTTAAATATGGGTAAAAAGGTAGTTTTTCATTTAATTTTCCGAATTTCGGTACGGGTTGTATCACCCGTTTGCAGGAAAATGGGTCTAAAGCCCTACGGAAGAAGATGAATAGTGGCTGCGCATGAAGCCCACGCGTAGCCACTCTTGGTGGCGCACAGAAGCGCATGTCACGTCATCTTGAAATATGGCCAACAAGAAACTTTGAGTTTTTGATCCTACAAGTCCAACAGTACAATTTTCGAGGTAATCAGATATTGTCTCGGGGTAGTTTCGACTATCCGAAGATATGTTAAATTCTTTTAAAAATCCCAAAAATTGAGGGATTAAAATAGAAGATATATGGGATGGTTAATGATGTTTGGATGTGATTTATGATAGGTTATGAGATTCCAAAAAATTACGAAAATGCATGCAAAGCAGGATTCTACTGTACGGATGGTGTGTGAGTGGACTTTCTTTTCCCTATAAGATTATGCATGCATATTTACATGATTTAAATGTATTCTATATGATTTTGGTGATATCTTGTTGATTGGGATTTTTTTATGTTTTTTACGAAAGTTATTCTATTGCACGTTTTACGAGGATTTTGTGAGATTTCGATTCCATATTTCTTTTAAAGTGTGGATTTGGGTTGACTATGGGTTGTAACGTGTGATATCGCGATGTTGGAATGTTTGATGAATTTTTTATGATTTTCGGCAATTTATTTTACGGAAATTGTTTTATGGCATGATTTACGAGAACTGAGCTTTAGTTGTGTATTGGGCTCAGGCCTGAGGTTCTAATTGTAGTTTTGGTTGTGATATTGATATGTGATATGGATATGTGAGTTCTCGATATTGGTACGTGGTGAAATGTTATATGTGAACTGTGTGTGTGTGTGTGTGTGTGTGTGTGTGTGTGTGTGTGTGTGTGTGTGTTGATTAGATGGTTAGTCTTAAACGTCGAGCTAGGGGCTCCGAATCCTGAGACTGGTACTGTGTTAGCGACTCACACGTCGAGTCAGGCTCCGAATCTTGAGTCAAATTTCACTCGGACATCTAGCTGGACTTCGAATCTCAAGTGCTATAGTATGGCCTACTGATAGTGCACTTGTGATATGATGATTGATATTATGCTTGTAATTCGAGGATGTTCTGGATGTAGTTTGATTGTGTATAAGTACTGTGATGATGTTGAGTTGACTATATGTGAATTATGTTGTGATATGGGATATGGATTGATTGTGTGTTGTTGATGTGTAGAGTCGTGAAGTATGATGTATGTTGTGGTTATGCTTATTGGTTGGTAGTCTTAGATGTCGAGCAGGGCTTCGGTTCCTAAGACTGTGTTGTGATGACTCGAACGTTGAGCTGGGTTCTGGTTCCCGAGCGAATTTGTGGTGTGCCTACTAGTGGCGTAGTACTTTAGTGTTTGACATTGTGTATCGATGATGGGTTAACTATGCGTGATTTTTTTTTATGGTGACTTGGGTGTGGTTTATGTTGTATTATAAGCACTTTTGATGGTTAAATGTTGCTTTTGACATGATGCTACTTTTCATGGATTTCGAGATACTAAATTGTGTTTTGTTTTAACTGAAGTGAAATGGTTTTCGTATGCATACATAGTTTTCTAAAACGAAGGGTAAATGTTAGATGTTTTCAAACTATTTAACTATTTATTTTTGTCCACTTATATGTTTTCTTAGTTTTGATAACCCTCCAGGGGCGTTGCACGAGAATCAAGGCTCAAAAGGCGAAGGTATGAACTAGTGAGACCTACGTGCATGCCTTGTCTGACAAGGTTTCATGGGTATATCTTGATTCTTGTCAAACAAGAGCAGAGCCCAAATGTATGTTCTTAGAGTTTTTTGGGTGGGGTCCTGCTAGTAGTGTACTAACTTATAGTTTGGACTCTAAAAAAAGACTTAATTATAATAGGAATAAAAAAATTAATGAGTTTTGAAAATCCTTAAATAATTTGAATGATAGATAAATAATGTGTTTTTAATTTAATGGGTATTGAATACATATGGGGAAAACTATCTACCCATTAGATGATGGATAAATTTGTACCCATTTCAACAATACTCATGAGTAATTATACTCATCTCTAGTCATAGAGGCTAGCAGGATGGTATAGAAGTAGAAGTAATTTAACCAATTTGATTCATGAGAATACTTTGCCTGAGAATATGTGGCAAACACACTAAAATGTGAATTACCCTTAATCAATGGGAAGCCTAATTAAGCCTTGGTGCAATATAACGGATATATAATTACTGCAATTTCTACCCATACAGACACTGACCACGGTTTTGTAGTAATGTTGTACGCGTACTGTTAATTTGATATTGTAATTATTAACCAGCCCACCCCTAGAGTTGGAAAACCGTAAAAAAATAAAAATAAATAAATAAAAAAATAAAAAATAAAAAATAAATAAAAAGGGACTCGATGAACATTGCATATACTTGACCAAGGAAGAGCGCGACTTGTCAATTTCTCTTGACCTAATAATTAATTAAACTGCATTCATTGTTGTTGACCAACTCAATTTGTTTTCATTTTTGTTCAATTATTAGTTATTTAATTTCCTATATACTATATATATATAATTTTCATATTCATTCAGACAATATATAATTTCCTCTTCTAGTTCACACATAGATGGTTGAAAAAGACTTCAATTAGGACGCAAAGAACAAGTAGCTAGAAATTGAATCAAAATATACGCAAGGTTAGATGCCATGATCATATTGGGTGCTCATTTCACTAGCTATCACATGCCATGCTACTACCTCTGATCCAACCTGGACTTGAGGGGGACAGAGAGAGAGAGAGAGAGAGAGAGAGAGAGAGAGAGAGAGAGAGAGAGAGAGAGAGAGAGAGAGAGAGAGAGAGAGAGAGAGAGAGAGATGGGTTAGCTAGGTTGTAAATTAAGGCGTAGCTAGGAAAATGGAGTATTAAGAAATGAACTCTTAAATCTGTAAGTTGGCAGAGAGAACGTGTGGGAAGATGATAATTAGAGAGACTAACTAGAGACTAGAGTGGTCCTATATATATCCCTTGCACTGATTGTTGTGTTATACAGTCTCTTATACCTATCGATCTATTAATTATGCGCTGAGTGAACTGACCCTCCTGATGTTGGTTTTGTCCTTGTTCTGCAAAGGAGGCAATTAACACAATGATCAGTTTATATATAATAAGTTAAGTTCTGCTCTCGTCCTAAGTCCTAACGTCACGTCAAATGTACGTATGATTTGATGAATAATAGCACAACTCGAATAAACACAATTATGTTGATTTTGTAAACACAATTATTTTTTTACAGCTATATATGCATATATACACTTGGGTTGGGTCTTGGGGGTGGGTTTTTTCTTTTGGGAAAGGGATTGTTACATATGGTGTTAATTATGAGTGCATTTGCTGCATGCATGTGACTCACCGAGTGAAAACACAAGACAAGTGGAAGCACCCACACTTTTTCTTTCTTTAATTACCTAGAAATTGATAAGAGACCAATTTTTGGAATGTATAGCTACCCCATGTTACTCCCACTGCGTTTCTAAATTTCATTTCATGGAGCTCAGAAGATCCAATTTCTAGCAGGGGTGCTTGCTGCCCACTTGCCTATTTTGGTAACGATTAATTTCACATCATTTTTACTCTTTGCAAAAGGGCGAAAGAGCAAAAGGTAAAAGGCAATTGGAATATATGATTAGCATATACATACCCACCATGTGTGATAACAGTGCTGTTTATCGGGACGAATATAAAATTATGCATGCTTTCTTTCCGCTCACCGGCCAGTTCAACATCATGCCTAGGGAAAAAGTATACAGCCTCTTCAACTATTAACAATCTTTCTTTCAATATAGGGAATTAGAAACGGGACTTCGACTTCTACGAATATCGATTTAATTAGTATCATGGGCCGTTCCGGTATGTTTGCCGGCCCACAATTTATTACCATGGCCATAACAACAGATTATAGGCCCAGCGAGTGGCGATGCTGCTTACGTGGCTCTATCGCCGTGTCACAACGTATGAATAATTGACACGTTTCATTCTGCGTTTTCACGAATCGGAATGGTTTGAAACTCGATCAAAGGCCACCTGCGTCCCCTTTTCTTCAAGCTTCAAGTTGAGTTTGAAACTCAAGACCCCAAAAAAAAATAAAAACACACACAAAGAAAAAAAAGAAAAAAGAAAAAGAAAAATGGAGGGAAGCTCAAAGGGCTTGTTGTTATTGGGTCTTGTTCTGGTCAGTTTTGTCGGAAAAATTGCATCGCTATCGGTGACAGTAAACGACCTCGAATGCGTGTACGAGTACGTTCTCTACGAGGACGACACCGTTTCGGGGAACTTCGTGGTGGTCGATCATGATATTTTCTGGGGATCGGATCATCCCGGCATTGATTTAATCGTAAGTTCTTATTATGATTTTTTTTTTTTGTCACCAAATCGCAATTGCATCGTAGTTTTTTCCAAATTGGCTTTTTAGGGTTTTTGTCGTGGGCTGTTTTGTTTTAGTTGTGTGCTCTGTTTTTAGATTCTTGAGATTGTAGTTTTGAATTGCTTGATATTTAAATGTGTTAGAATTGTTTGAAGGCTTCTCTTTTGATAACTAAAATGCAATTAAAGCTGCAAACTTGATCCTTATAATTCTGAAGCCAATTGTGAAGGTTATCAAAGTTTATTGATTTCAATTCGTAAATTGGAAATAGTCTTCCATAAAACTACTGAGCAAAGTTTTGTCCATTGCGAAGTCTTTGCTGCAGCATCAAGGAAGTAGGAGCAGTGCAAATAGATAGAACTGATGAGAAAATAGATGGGCTTCATTAATCTAAACGTGGATTGGGGCTTTAGGCTATCGGGCCTGCCCTGCCAAATGTGCCTAGTCCTTGTAAACTAGGCATCAATGTGCATTAGCAGTCAACATGTCAGTTTTCGGATTTACAAGTCTTCAGCTGCAAATAATTAGGATTTATTATTTTGCACTTTGTATTAATCATTTCATCCTATTATTCCTTGGAAGAAAATGTAATGTGTTCCCTCCTCAAAGAAAAAGGGTTCGGTTCTTGTTTATATAAAGGGCTTTTGAAATTTGATAGTTGGACCAAAAAAAGAGGGGGTCAGGTTCTAGCTTGTAAGAACACAGAAAGTACACAGAAGAGGCAGTACATCACATGCAATGTTTAGTCGCTACATTGTAGCTTCCGAATTATGGACTTATGCTTTCTCATTCGTTGGTTTAGTTGGATATTGTCTAAGAGCATATGAATTGTTTTACGTGGCTAAAATGGAGTTTGCAAATACAAATAGTAGATAGATGAGTAATTTTCGAAAGGCCATTTCCATATGTTTTTCTAAGAGTTTGTGGCTTGTGAATTACAAAGCATTTTGTAAATACCAAGAATTTCTTTTCAAGATATTTTAGTTGTAACACCCATGAATTTTTCGTTGTAGTGTACTTCTTCTTCACCTAGGCTGTACCTGTAGGTATACTATCTTTCAAAAAGACTTTTACATATTTAAAACAATGTATAACAATGTTACTATGTGCAGGTGACATCTCCCGGGGGTAATACGGTGCACACTTCAAAGGGAACATCTGGGGATAAGTTTGAGTTTAAGGCCCCGAGAAGTGGAATGTACAAATTCTGTTTTCACAATCCTTACTCAACACCAGAGACTGTTTCTTTTAACATACATGTTGGCCATATTCCCAACGAGCATAATATTGCAAAAGATGGTTTGTGACAATCTGTGTCTTGTATTAGTTCTTTTCGACTACGAAACTGCTATTTCAAGTAATTTTTCCTTGATGGCCAAAATGAATGTAGTTTTCACCTTTGACTTGTCAAGTGGTGTCAATTGCTTGTTGAAATGTCATGTTTTGACATAGTTCGATAATATCTCTGCTTCTTTAATTGCCTTTAACATTTAGATGCTTGCTTGTTGCAGAACATCTAGACCCTATAAATGTTAAGATTGCTGAGCTTAGAGAAGCATTAGAGTCCGTTACATTAGAGCAGAAGTACTTGAAAGCACGAGATGTTAGGCATCGCCACAGTAAGTTATTTTCTTAGTTTTCCTGTTTACCAAATAAATATAGAATGATGAATTCATGTGATATGATCGTATTCTAATGGGCACTGGCAATTATATCTACTATTTGTTTTAACTATGTCTTCTAGGTGATTTTGTAGTATCCTGTGTCCACATATCTTAATTGCTGTTTTTTAGAACTTTAAATAAACTTTTAAGTTCTGAATAAATACGTACTGAATGTTCAGAACTGAAAAATTTGTGCTCAATACAGTCTTTCAAGTCCCTAATCATTTTATTAAAATTTTCGACAGCATATTTTTGGTAACTAATTTAGAAATTGTAAAACATCAACTCACACGCAAGTACATGTTCAAATTTATGCTCGATGCTTTGATTGTTGCTTGTGAGGCCAAAAACTCCTCAAAGTAGTTGATTGTGTCACATTCATCTTATCTGGTTGTTGTTAGCTCATTCCGGGGTGCTAAGATAGTTACAAAACAATTTGGTAGATCTTTCTATGTTTTGGAATGCTCGCCCCATTTTTTTATTCTTACTACATAATTTGTTTCTGGCGCAGCAAATGAGAGCACAAGGAAGCGTGTAGTGTGGTATACAGTAATGGAGTATCTTGCACTAGCTGCTGTGAGTGGTTTACAAGTCGTATACATTCGCCGTCTGTTTAGCAAAACAGTCGGGTACAATCGGGTTTGAGGTGCTTAGTTCATGTTATTGTCTGCTTTAGCAACAGGATCAGAGCCTTATATAGGTCAATTAAGATACATCTTTTGTGTAACAGAGTATAACTAGGTATATTTTTTTATTTTTTATTTTTAGTTCTTGGTTTTCAATTACACTTTGTCACTTTGAAATGTGATGCTTTAGTTAACTGCCCCTTGAATGTTTCTTGAATGCTGCATACCCTCCTCGAAACTTTGAGTTTCATTATGAGAAAGAAAAATTTATGGAAATTTCACTCCTCTTTTCCTCTTCTAGGCATGATTCTGCTTTGAGTAGATAAATATTATGATTAGACGAGAAAAGGAGGGCTTAAGTTTAAGCACGCCCTTAGCGTGTGTTGACACTTTTTTCCCAAAAAACAAAAGTTGGACGCATTTAGAGGAAATCAGGAAAAGATGCCTGATTTTGATTCCCTCGCCACCGCCAATTGACACGGTGGCAATAAAAAGTGGATGCTGGTGGGTGAGATCTAAACTGTGTTTAATTTTCAGTAAGTAAAGAAATAAAGGAATCCTTACGTATCAGAAACAGACACTGGGTGATAGAAGAAATGAGCAATTGCATAAGGGAGCAATTATTTTTATTGTATTGTTTATTAATTATATAAAATTGATTTTCTTTGTTATTGCTTACGAATGCCTATGAATCAGAATAAAAATTAACTTAATTATTAAAATATCGATGTATATATATATTTTAAGATTTAGGTTGGTCTTACATAGATAATTAATAATAAATTCAAAATATCATATATTGTTATGATTATTTACTAATAAAATAGGAGGAAATATGTTTGATTAGTTTTTTAATTAGCATATAATTATAACCCATTGCTAAATATTGTAAATCATATTTTCAGCTTTTAAAGGTATTGATGGGAAAATGATGATTTATTCACATAGTTTTTTTTTTCTTTTCAGAAGAAGTAATTTTATTAATGAATTGAGAGAATTACAAAAACATGGTTCATAACTTGGCATCGTTAAAACCTCGCCGGGGATTTCAACCAGACTGAGAAAAAAAATGTCACACATTAACAAACATAACAATTCAACAAGAGAAGAAAATAGCAAAAAACCACACAAAAAGAACCTAGCCAAATGGCAGAAAGCAATAGCTGCATCGTAGCACCCGAAAACTAGGACCACTTGCACCTTAGCGAGAAACTAGAAACCTTCCCTTGACTAGCGCGAACTAGCCTCCCTCGTGATGGTGGATGACCTGGAAGTCATTTTCCAGTAAAGGATCAATCCAGCTTGGCCTTTTTTTTTCCATCCAGACCTCATCTTCAGACAACCTTAAAGCATGCATGGCAAGGTGATGAGCTACCATGTTACACTTCCTTGCCCTGAATGGACATGATGCACGCACAAAGAGACCTGCTAGCATACCAATTTCTGTGACTAATACCCCAGCCGAACTAAACCGCCCTTCCTACCGCACCTATTGAATCAGACTCCACAATCACCACAACACAACCAACATCCAAAGCTAATTGCATCCTCTTACTAATTGCAAGGAGCTCCATTATCATGGGATCCCAAGTTCCAACCCAAGGGATTGACGCTATCGCTAACAAATCGCCACGATCATTTCTAAAAGCGATCCCAACTTCACTCTGTGAATTCGCAGGGTTCACAGCCCTGTCAATGTTCACCTTGCAAGTTACCCCTATTGGACATTTCCACTATTGGAAACTTACAGCTTGCCCTCTAGTGTTTGGCTGTGTGAAATTGAGAAATGGAATTCAGTTACCAGCCGCATGTAGGTAGCAAGGCTACCGTAGATTGCAAAGAATTGTGAGATAAGTAATTATTCAAAGAGTTCCACGAGCCCCAACATATGTATGCAAAAGTACAGAGTTCCTCATCTCTCAGCACTGCACACAAATAACACCACAAATCTAAGAAAGTGCCAAAATTCCAATTGAGCCAATGATATCTTAAGAAAAAAGCTTTCCACACCTATTTTGCAATGGGACATCACCATAATGCATGAAAACTAGTATCAACATCCATATTGCATCGAGAACACACCGGAGTCGGACAGATTCACCGTTTGAAGGGTCTTTTCTCATATAGTATGATATTCTTCATGCAGTGATATAGAATCTTGACCTTGGGGACCATTTGCAGTTTACATAATCGGAGCCAAATATTCACCCTTCCGAGAGTAAAGGTGCCAGTGTTACCATTTTCCATATCTCGAATAAAGCATGCAAGCCAATACCCACTGCAAACATTATAGATGTCACTACGCCCAAAATGCCAAATTAAACAATTTGAGGAAGCCCCATATGTACAATGTAGAATGCCCAAAACAACATCAGCCACATGAGTCCAGAAGATATTTCTAACCAAAGAAACATCCCATTGTGCCAAGGCATTGATAATATCATTGACATACGAGCACATGGACAATTGTGCTCGTGACTAAATTGACAGGACTTTCCCCAAAATCCCCCTCGATTCTCATGAAAGGGCCTACTTCCGTCTGACACAAACACTCTAAAATTACCAAAGGACCCTCGATCCGAAAAAAATACAAATACAGTGTCAGACAAGGGATAAACCCCACGTCTCAAACGTAAATGAAACCCAGAATATAATACATATACAGAGCATTAAACACAAAATAAAGAACCACCAGAACCTACTCTGGTTAACAAGAGCAAGCAATCCCACGGAAATCCCTCAGCCTCAATATAGCCTTCATCTCGAGATCAACCTGGAGGGTACTCAAACCCATGAAAATTGTGAGTGGACAAAAATAAAGCCTTTGGAAATCTATTTTCTGAAATAATCGTTTTTCCCTCCAGTTATATAAAACATGCATGTGTAATCAAATAAATAGTGGGTCTAACATAAATCATAAGAAATACATAAATACCCTTGGCCCACATTTCCCTAAAATCCCTGGTATAAACCAAATTGAAACCATCTGGACACAATAAGCATTAATGGTCAAACCTTGTCCCGCTGGTCTAAGCAGCCTGCTAGTCCAACTAGCATTTCTTCTGTACTACGCATAGACAACCACCGATCATGCGGATTCCAAATTCATCTGCTGATATCATGTCCAACTCCGACAATGTCCGAGTCCGTGGTTGGGAATCATCGGAGTCCAACTCCGGAGTAGCAAGCCAATCGCATGAAGATGACCATAGTAAATAGTTCACACAACTACCTTTTACCTGCTTTTGAAATACCCAAAAAATTTACAACCCAGGCACCAGCCCAAAATGCAATTTTCCCAAAACCACCATAGAACTTGTGCCCAGAAAACCACATCCAAATATATATTCTAAAACTAGGCATTTATCTGGAACCCCTTTTAGAATCATAACCATCCAAACCATATAAATATGTAAATATGCATGCATCACAATTATCAAAAAAAATGTCCACACACAGTTTTCTTGGTTTTGGGTACCTTACAGGTTGATCTCGAGACGAGGACTGTATTGAGGTTAAGGCATTTTCGTGGGACTGCAAGCTTTTGTTAATTAGAGTAGGTTCTGTTGGTCCTTTATTTCGTGTCTAGTTCTGTATATGTATTATATTCTGGGTCTCGTTTACGTTTGAGATGTTGGGGTTTTCCTTTCTCTGATATTGTGTTTGTATTTTTTCTCTAGACTGAGGGTTCTTTGGGAATTATAGAGTGTTTATGTCAGATAGGAGCAGACCCTTTCATGAGATTCCAGGGAGATTTTGGAGAGGGTCCTGTCAATTAGTAGACGAGTAAGGAGTAAGGAGTCATTTTTCACAATAGATGCGTAACATCTTCCCATCCCCCACCCTCCATCTGAGCCTTTGATAAGGAAATCTTGCCCGCAAATTAAATAAGTCTAGATGAAGGAGGACTGGGACCCCTTGTCAGCCTCTCGAGTCTAGTAATGTAGGTAATACCGTGCTTTTAGAGCTGCAACACCTAAGGAATTTGGGTGACAACATAGGCCCAAATCTGTTTGGCCAAAAGAGCTTCATTAAAATTCTCTATATGCCTAAACCACTCCCTTGAATTTCTTAGATACACATAAAATATCCCATATCATTCAATGTATACTTTTCCTACCTTGTGACTTACTCCATTAAAAGTTGGCATATAATCTGTATCTCTTAGACTAACGACTTAGGCAATCAGAAACAACTAAGCGAATAGGTGGGCATGACCTCAACCATAACCTTGATCATAATCTCTTTGCTTGTGGGTGAAGTGTACTTTCAAGACAATAGTTTTATTTTTCAATTTCACGATAACATATTTGAATAAAGGTTTCTTACCTCTTCCTACCATAGTGGGAAGGCCCAAGTACTTTGCATGACAAGAGAAAATCGGAATTTGACGGACTGATGGAATATCACCTTACAGTAATGAACTCGCCATGTGTTTGAAGGAGACGCTAACTTCAAGATATTAATATTTTTTCCAGAAGCATCTTCATATATTCGAAGAATTCGTAGTAAAGTGGCATTGGTCTCAGGATTGGCATCCAAAAATAGAATAAAATCATCAGTAAAAAACATGTGGGAAATAGTGGGTAGTGGGAGCTACTTGGAGGCCACGGTTACTGCCAGCCTGCTCACTGCCAGCCTGCTCTGCCTACCTGAGTAAACTAGTGAAACCTTCCGCACGTAATAAAAAAAGATGCGGCGATAACGGACAACCTTGTCTAAGTCCACGATTATACCATATGTGTCCTAATGGATTCCCCTGCCACATCATAAAAAAACACAGCAGTTAAATAGTCCATAATCTTTCCCACTCAGGTTGCATTAAATCCCATTTTTAACATTATTTCTTCTAGCAAACACCATTCAACCTGATCATAAGCCTTTACCATATCCAACTTTATAGCCATCTTTGCAGAATGTGCACACTTTAGATCTTTCATAAAATGGATGCATTCAAAAGTTGTGAGAACATTATCTAGGATGTATCTACCTAGGATGAAAGTACTTTGAGTGTTGATATCACACCATCCAACACCAACTTCTATCGATTAGCCAAAGTTTAGAAAACTCTACTTAAACTGATATGCTAAAAATCTGTAACATTAGTGGGGGATTTAATATTTGGAATCAAATCAATGAGGGTGTGGATGAAATTCCTTACACTCCTCCCATCATTCATAACTTGTAAGCACACAACACTAACCTCATCACCAATAATATGCTAGTATTGCTAATAAAAAGTGATGGGAATCCATCACAACTGGGAGCCATAGTAGGCAACATCTGTTTGAGAGCACACTCTAACTCCTCTCTAGAAAAAGGTATAGAAAGATCCTCATTCATCACACTAGTCACTCTAGGAGTTATAGCCTCAATAATACTCTGCATATTCCAACTACCAATTATAGTGAAAAGAGTCAAAAAGTAGGAGCATAACATCTCCCTAATTGTAGCTTGGTCTGTTTGCCAAACCCAATCTTTGTTGAATAAACCATGAATTTTACTGCCACACCCTTGTGAGTTTTCCCTCCCATGAAAAAACAAGTGTTGCGATCGCCTTCGTGAAGCCACTCCACCCTTGATCTCTGTTTCTACATCACCTCTTCCGTTTCCAACAAACCATCCATATTTTTCTCAAGTTATACCATTGTATTAAACCATCCCCAGAATAAACCCTCTCCAAACAAGATAATTCGGCCCTTTCGTCTGGGATTTACCTGGGCATATTGTCAAAATATGTTTTACTCCAATCCCCTATGGCAACAATACATTTTTCTATCCTACCTTCAATGGAGCAGCAGTGCTTGGGATGAACCTAGTAGATTTTATGATATCCTCACATTGATCATTCTTGACCCAACCCTTCTAAAAAACAAATCTATTAGCACCTGTTGGGGAACTCAAACTTGCAACCATCTAGACCAAGATAGGCATGTGATCCGACCGAATAGTGGTAAGATGGTTGGCCACCAATTGCAGAAATGAGGCAAAAATATCAGCTTTGACTAAAGCTCGATCCAACCTTACCTCTGAAACATGATCACTGTACCTACTTGTAACACCCGTAAATTGGAAGAAACAAAAAATGACTATTTTTCCCCTAATGGTTAAAGAGTTGACTTTTTTATATGAGGATTTGTTAGAAATTCCGTAAACACCAATACGAAGGTCTTGGATTCCAGAATTTATGGACAGTTAGTATGTTGAAATCAGTGATTGTAAAGCCTTTGTACGAGCCAAATTGGAATAGGGGTATTTTGGTCATTTTGACCAACAAGGGTGTTTTAGTAATTTTGGACAAAGAAACTAGAGAGTTCTAGAAAAGCCTTCATTTTTCTTCTTATTTCCTTACAGCCGACCTACTTGGCTATATATGTGTGTATGTTGCTGGTGCAAGAGGAGTTTGGTGCTTGACAACCGAAAAGGAGGAAAAGAGAGAAAATAGTGAAAAATTGAGAGAGAATGAGCTAGCTAGGGAGATAGGAAAAGTGAGAAGGAAAAAGGGAAAGTGACGGTGAAGGGAGAAAACAGGGAGAAATGAAGGGTGAAAACATAGAAAACAATGAGGACAAGGTGGAACCCTTGAAGCTACTACTTCAGGTTTCAGGTTCTAGGATAGGAAATTCAAAGATAAGGGTGCTAACATCCTCATGAAGGTCCTGTGATCATTTTAGGAAAAAAATAGGAGTATGGATGCTGAAAAGGACTAGGAAGTGGCTGGGACACCATGTACGAAAGGTGATAAGGTTGAAACATGAGTATATGAAAGTGTTTCTAGATCTTCTCCTTATCTAAATTAATGGAAGTTTGATGTTTGGAACGTTAAAAATGAATCTGAAATGCCTAAGAAATAGCCGGGTTACCGTCGTGGGTCGGGCGACCTAGAAACTAGAAAAACAGGTCTAGAAGACAACCCTATTACCAGCACGTAGCCACCATGTGTAAAGGCTTGTGGTCGCGTGTTGGGGCGCATCCGACATCTTTTTGAGATGCTTTCTAACACACTCCGACCCGGAAAGTACAAAAATGTCATGAAGGTCGAGAGGTGCTGGCCGACATCTAGATGATGAAACCCATTTGATTTAAAATGACGCATTTTAGAGTGTCAAGTGATACCTAACCAGCGAAAACCGAGCACCTTTCACCTAACAACAGAAACTTAGAGCATGGACGTAAATAATTAATGATTATACACTACAAACTTTACCTGCCGATACCCGATCATTCGGTCATCTTCCGAGCACGGGAGTGAGTGTTAGAGCAGCATCTGAACTCAAACTACGTGTGCACCACTGAAACCTGAGGAGTTTAAAAACACAAGGGTGAGTGGACCCAATTGTTTTTCCAATGTAAAACCATTTTCAATAAAAACCTTTAACCCCTCATTTTTGAAGAAAAATCTAAAACAGTTATGATATACTTGCATGTAATACGAGATATAAAAATAAAATTCAATAAATCTTAATTTAACTAATATGCACAAATGAGTCTTCCAAAAACCATGAGTATGTCACAATGTCAACCCACATCTAATTGCTCTTGTGTCGCATTGAGTCTCAAACTCGTAACACAACTGGGTATTTTGCTCGTGTACCTCGACCACTTGAAGGATTGGGTGCTATGCACCGTCACTTCGAGTCCTCTAGAGCTCAGGGACAAGACAGGCGCTTTTTAACTAGTATAGCAAGAAGCACGGGTGAACAATCAAGTGGAGGACTAGTTTGTGGCCTACAGACGGGTACTAGATACCAGTGACTCCTAAGTGGGTTTCTAACACTATCTTGATCTCATCCGTGCATCGAGGTCTCATATGCAATGTAATGTGTGAAACCGGACATACAACTATGCATACTCACCATAACACATTACAATAAAATGACATAACCAGATAGGCATAGTAAACCATTGATCACACTTACCATAGCATATTATGATATAACGGCATAACCAAAATAGGCAAAATAAACCATTAATAACCATCATATATTACCGATATCACATAATAAATCATACATGCACAACATTTATCAAAGGTGTAACATCGTAAAACGTGCACGTAATAATAATATAAAACATGTTTAAGGGAATGGGGTCCACTCACACTAGTCGGGGATTCAGATCACCAGACAAGTCCAGCTAACTGCGTGTTCCTAACCGATCCAGCCCTACAAGACCATTTACCGAGGTAAAAGTCAACCTACTATTTGGTTTAAACGTCGAAACTGATTAAGGGTGGTCCAAAAAGGTCTAACATCACTTATCAATGACCCTAACATGTTTAGGGATGTCCTAAGCCCCTTAAATCAGTGTTTACATACTCCGGGGAACGGAAGAACAGTGCCTAAACGCTTTTGGGAATCAAAAAAAAGCTCCTCAAGCCATTTAGGGGCTGAAAACCCACTTAAAACAGTTCAAAACTTCCTATGAGTATGCCCACACGCCACCGTGGGTCGCCAAAATGTCCCACGCGCCGCCATGCTCCGATGGAAGGATGGAAAAATGGCTCATGAGCCCCCACGCGCCAGATGGGGGCCTCAAGCCCATCTGGTCTCTACACCTATGCTACAGTACCCACACGTGTTGTACGTGCCGCACACGCAGCACATTGCACAAGTGGGGAATATTCCTAGTGATTATTCCTTTTCTAATTTCGTAAAAACACATTAGACAAGAGATCGCATGCAATGATAGGGTTAGTGTCGTCAAGTAAAGAGGATTTCAAAAGGGTCACATTAGACAAGAGACTACTTGAGTTTATGTAGATTTCGACGAGCCTGCGATTTCTAGCCGCTATCTCCATTGCTGTCGTCGCCTTAGAAACAACATGCAAATAAACAATTTGAACGCTCTCGAGTTGGGGATTTCAATAGACTTGGTTGTATGGTTTGATTTTACCTGCGAAATCCTCAAACTCAATTGGGTCAAAGTTGGATCTAAGTCGGGACGTAACCGGGTCGACATCTCCTCGAATCAGAAACCCCATACAACTACACCAGCCAGTTGTACTCGCAAAGATTAATCGATTGGTATCGAAAAAAAGTTCATGGGTTACCTCTCAGGTCCTCATTTGATGTCGAGTAATGGATCGGGTCGCACCAATCGTTGCTGATTCATGGTGATTCTCGATCTGCTAAACTAGCTTTGCGGTGGTGAAGCAACGATTGAGGTTAGGGTCTAGTCATGAAGGTCTTGTGTTCGTTATTCAGTGGGGCAAACAATTCTAGCCTCTCGAATTGCCATCATGGGTATAAGGTTCTCGCAGCAACGATAGAGGTGGTATCAAGACAGGGGAAAGAAGGCAGGGGTTTGGTGGTGGTCTGACCTTGTGGAGAGTGTGCGAGGAGTTTTTCTCAAACGTGCCAGAAATGTTCACCATTTCTGCGTATGGGGCTCACAAGTCAGGAAGAGGAGAGTGCGAGTAGGTTCATGGACCTTCAACTAGGTTCCGAGTGTGTGAACCGTAGTGAGTGAGTGGGCATTGGGTCTTCCTGTTGGGCTTAGTACAAAGTTAGTTGGGTTAAGAGAGTGGGATCAACTAGAAGGGTATTAAAATCAACTAAGAGGTACAAGCTTTAGGTTATGGGTTTCGGGTTCAACAAAATTATTATTTTACGAGGCCCATGTAGTTGGACCAACCCAAAGCGTTACCCACCAAGTCCCGAATAATTAAATAAGGGTAAAATGGTAATTTCCAATTTCTATTCGTATTTTTGGTATGAGATGTAATAGTATATCCCCTTAAGGAAATTACGTCCTCAAAATTTGATCGGGGTCGATCAACGACACAACTCTTAAACGGGCTTTCAAAAATTGTCCGCTAATATCGCATTTAAGACTTAACTTTGTCGCGGGGTCCAATAGAATAGTGTTCCACCAAACGTTTAGTCATTTTCCAACCATCGGCTACCGGTGTATCGCTTCATTTACCAAAAGTAATCCACAACGATGCCCTTCAAACGATACAACAAATCAGATGCTTCTTGAATAGTTTCTTGCATGTCTAAAAAGGATTTCTCAATCAACGTTAGTCTCGGCTTGGAGAGATACTAAACACGCTCAGTTAGGTCAATTTTTCCTTCCCCAAGAATTCAACTAAGTCAGGTTGAAAAAGAACTTTGATGTTTCGTCTGTCCCGTAATGTAACTGGGTTCAATTCAGTCAGTTTAACAACCTTGACAATCCATCTGCCTAGAGGTCAGTAGTTCTTCCCGAACTTCTTTATGGCAGGGTTGATTCTCGAGCCTAAGGGTCTGACGAGGTCAAACTTGACCCACCCGCTAAACACGACCTTCAAAACGGTTCCCCCAATCTATGGTTTAAGGTGTCATCTGGCATTAGGATAGCTTATCTCGATTGGCCTCGTGGTTCAAAAGTAACTTAGTACAGTTTCCATTAAAGCAGTTATCGAAGTTGGGGATATGAGTAGGTTACTTGATCAATCTCTAACTATAAAGGTAGTTGTAACTTAGCCTATACGTGTCCAGGGGTATTTCGGATAGCTAACATAGCTAAAGAGTCCCTCTAATCCAATGGTCCACCACAACGATACGAAAGACACTATGTACGTGTCTAATTTGACTAGATCTTTAGGATAAGGGGGGGCATTGTAACCTACCTCATGTAAAAAATTCTTAACTAACGGTCCCTCTAATTCTCTCAACATCCGGTACGCCAAAATGGTCACCTTAACGAGAAGGTATCAATTACTGAGAAGATCACTGTAACTTAAGAGTTCAAATTGGTTTAAGAGCCTAACTCACTCATCACTCGTAATATGGTAACCTCCTCAGCATAGGATTGAGTGGAGGGATAAAGCCAAAGAAAAAGCTCACCTTGCTTCGTAATATGTGATGGCTTATGTTGCAGAAGTGCGTAAAGCTTCGTTCAACACGTTTCAAGAGCATCCAATATTCGCCTTCTAATATGTCTGGAAAAAAGGGGAAAGAACACTTGAAGGGATAGATACGTCACTCCACAACTCGAGTAGCGTCCGAAATTTAAATACAAGGATGGAGTAATCTAAGAGGGGGCTCATGCAATCACCGAAAAAGGGATAGGGTGATGAGATGATACCCTACTACCATAGGTAAAAATGTATGGTCAAACATTCCCTAGTAATGATTAGTGGCTTAAATATGGAAATAAAAACTTACCACTAACGAATTAGTGAAGAGGTGTCCGAAAAGGTCCGGGCGGAAAGCGCGAGTAATGACGAAGATTTTCTATACTAGAGTCCACCTCCGTTCAGGTATGAGTTCCGGTCAGTTAGTCCAACTTCTGAATAGAGCTTAAATACCACAACCATGACTAAAATTAACTTTTAGTTATAAGTCTACAACCAAGTCCACACATGCCCAATGTGCAAACTTACCATTGTAGTTGGATCACCAAGTCTGCTCATTCGTTCATTAACCTCGCAAAATTTTCCAAAACGCGATCAAGGAAAATTCTCGTGTCCACGACTAATTTGGCCGATCCCAAACAAAACTTCAACAATACCAACACCAATCATAAAGTCATATCCAATGAAGAGGTACGAGTCAGGGCAGGTTCCTACACCACGAGATGAAAATCATCGCTTGATCCTCGATTCAAGATCATCTTATCAAAAGATATATTCTAGGTTATGGCAAGGCTATCACTGGTGATAGTGGAATAGGAATACCATGCTTGTACTCAGATTTAAAGAAAGATTGAGTACGTCATGATAAACCGTTCGACTAGGGTGTGTAGCAGTGGATAGGATTTTGGATCCGACCAACTAGTCAAATGTGCCCAAGAAGATCCTCAACAAACTACCCAATTCAAGGTACCAGTTCGTGGCATGTTGGGAGCCAAGTTCCAAGGCAAGGTTGGGGGAGGAAGGTCCCATTCTACACACACCTCCCTAATTATCAGTGAGATCCCCTACTTACCATTAGGTGTTCAAAGGTGTAACAAGTGTATGGCCCAGTCATTAGCGTAACAAACGCATCAACATGGTAAAGGATATACTACTCAGGAATGACCTAAGGTCTGAGGAAGGAAAGCTAAATGAGGCAGAATGAAATGTGGTAAGCCAGTTTAGTTAAGGGTTGCCACAACTCCGAACTCGGGATCTATGATCCAAAACACTGAATGATAAAGTTTTCGAGTGACCACTAAGAGAAGAAGGCTAGTATGTAAAAAGTGAGAAATTCGTCAAAATCTTGGTAGTCATCGTACAACATGGGTAACTAATCCCATGACTTCCCGTCACACAGACCAAGGCATAGAGGGTGTGATGAGGAGCAAATTGTTTTTGAATAAGACCATAGAGTCTAACGCCCAAAAATACAGCAAACATATCCGAGATCATCGTTGTTATATTCTAATTGCACTGACATTTCATTCCAAATAACCCCCTAAACCATCATCTGAATCAATGATCACAATAGGCAGCAACGATGTCGGAGTACTTCTTTCACCACACTCGCCCTCCAACTCAAGGACGTTATTTTGGGCCAATGACCTAACTTGAGGGTACATCTGGTACTTTATCACCCAAATAAATGGAAGGTGAGGTCCGTAAAATAGGGCATCCAAAACCTAAGATTAAATAACTCTCAACCAAAACAGCTAAAATACGAGAACTTTTCCCAAAATCATGTTGCCCCAGAGGAGAAGGATTTGCTCCAGAAGGTAGAGGTTAAAACTCCAGGATTTTCAAATTCTTGTCCAAAAATATTCAACTAAAACGGGAGTAGGTGAAACTCAAATTTGTCTAAATTACATGATCACACGAAATTTGGAAGAGGATGAAGAGCCGTAAGTAAAAGAAACTTATCAACAAGTTCGGTGAATCCTTATGTCGTCAAGATGTATCATGTCACAATATGTGGTACAATCTCGATACTAGGATTTCGTTGAGTAAACTCAAGTTATTAAAAAACAAAACGTCTCAACAAAGACTTCATACAAAAAAGCGAACGTTTCTAATAATCTAGTGGTAAGCACAAAACAAGGTAAAATCAACGTTAACCTCGTTCAAAAACATTTGAGGGAGCAATGACTCGGTTTAAAAGAATGTTCTCAAGGCAAGGGCGTAGTATACAATGAATTCTTGAAGCCAAGAGATCAGAAAGTGTCTAAGGTTCGTACTTCGAGAGTTTGAGTTACACAACTACAATATAGTGATAGAATTCCCAAACTACCAAGAGATTCTCAATCGGAAACCCGCAATTGGTTACACGCTTTAGATCAGAGATAAAAGTCTTTTGAGCACAATAAACAAGAGATATTTCATTTTATAGCCCCTAAGGGATCATAAACTCGTGAAGATGTCAATTACGAATACCTTCACAGAAATTCCTAAACGAGGTTCCCATGTCCGAAAAGGACAACTTCATTAGTCGGTCATAACGTCGCAGTTCCTGAAAGTCTCGATCAGCAAGGTCAACTCGAGCACGCCAAAAGATGCAAGCAATTTTTTCCAGCAAGCAAACCCTTACACGAATTCAACCACTTACTATGAATTCGATACAATCAACGTCGAATAACTCATTCACACCATCCATTATGAGCCACAAGCTCGCAAGCACCACCTGAACGCGAAATTCGATCGAAAATATTCTGAGTAAT
The DNA here is from genome assembly GCA_032719365.1 of Prinsepia uniflora. Taxonomy (NCBI): domain Eukaryota; kingdom Viridiplantae; phylum Streptophyta; class Magnoliopsida; order Rosales; family Rosaceae; genus Prinsepia; species Prinsepia uniflora. Next base: position 57,662,513 of record CM064863.1, on the reverse strand, counting down.
AGTGCAACTAAAGGAGACAACAAATCAGACCGTAAACTATTAAGCGTGATGAGTTACTCAAGGAATGACTCTAACACCGAATGTTGGGTCCTATGATCATCAAGCGTCTGAAAACCAATTACGCGTCCTAAACATTACTTTGATACCAAAATGACATACTGGCTTTCATCTGGACATCGTCTAGATGACGAAAGCCATTTGAGTTAAAATGACGCATTTTAGAGTGCAGGTGAAACCTACCTGATGAAAACCGGGCACCTTTCACCTAAAAGCAAAAACTTAGAGCATGGACGTAAATAATTGATGATCATACACTACAAACTTTACCTGTTGATACTCGAACATTCCATCACCTTCACTTTACGCTCGAGAGTGGGTGTTAGAGCAGCATCTAAACTCCTCAAAGTACGTGCGTGCCACAAAAACCCGAGGTCTTTAAAAACAAAGGTGATATACTTTCACGTAATACGAGATATAAAAATAACGTTCAATAAATCATAATTTGACACATATGCACAAATGAGCCATGCAGAGACCTTGAGCATGTCACAATGTCAACCCACTTCAAATTGCTCTTGAGTCACATCGAGTCTCAAACTAGTAACACAACTTGGTATCTTGCTCGCGTACCTCGACCACATGAAGGATTGGGTGCTATGCACCGTCACCTCCAGTCCCTTTGAGCTCGAAGACTAGACTGGCACTTTTTAACTAGTATTGTGAGCAGCGCGGGTGAACGATCAATCACATGGAGGACTAGTCTGCGACCTACTTATAGGTACTAGATACCAACGACTCCTAAGTGGGTTTCTAACACTATCTCGATCTCATCAGTTTCTCGGGGACTCATATGCAATGCATTGTGTGATACGGTATATAAAACTATGCATACTCCCCATAACACATTACAATATAATGGCATAATCGGATCAGCATAGTAAACCATTCATCACACTTGCCATAACATAATATAATATAACAGCATAACCAGATAGGATAAGTAAACCATTAATAACAATCATATATCATTAATATTTTCTAATAAATCATGCATGCTCAACAGTTATCAAAGGTGCAACGTCGTAAAACGTGCAAGTAATAAATAATATAAAGCCAGTTTTAGAGAAAGGGGCCCACTCACACTAGTCGGGGGAGTCGAATCACCCGACAAGTCTAACTAACTGCGTGTTCCCAACCAGTCTAGCCCTACAAGACCATTTACTGAGGTCAAAGTCAACCTATTATTCAGTTTAAACGTCTAAACCCCTTAAGGGTGGTCTAACAAGGTCTAAAATCACTTATAAACGAACCTAGCATGTTTAGAGATGTCCTAAGTCCCTTAAATAAGTGTTTACACGCTTCTAGGAAAGGATGAACATCGCCTAAAATCTGTCGAAATTCGAAAAAAGCTCCTTGAGCAGTTTAGGGGCTGGAAACCCATTTAAAACAGTTCAAAAAAACATAAAAGTATGCCCACGTGCCGTCGTGGGCTGGAAAAAGGTCCCATGTACCGCCGTGGGCCGAAAAAGTGGCTTACACGCCCCCACGCACCACTTGGTTATGCTATAGTACCACACGTGTCGCACGTGCCGCACGCGCAGCACCATGCACACATGTGGAATATTCCTAGGAAATATTTCATTTCTAACGTTGTACTCACACCGTTAATTCCTAACGGAACATGCTAACGACGTTAGCATATTCCATCAAGAGTTAACGTCGTCTGTTATACTTTACGGCTGGTCCAGTCGCCGCGTCTCGCTAGTAACCACGATAGGACCGTCGTCGCTGCTGCTATTCACAACGGCTTGAAACTGGAAAACACACTATTTTTCATCCAAATTCTAGCCAACGGATCACAATCATCTCAACGTTCCAAATAAGTAATTTTCTGGGTGAGAAAGCTACCTTAACTACATGAGAGTGAGACGAATACTCTTGGGTTCCCAGAAACTATTGAGGCTCCAATCTGGGGTAAAAGGAGCTAAGAGATTGCATGCATGGATAAGGTTAGTTTCGTCAAGTATGGAGGATTTCAAAATGCTCACATTAGAAAAGAGACTACCTGAGTTTATGCAGATTCCGACGACCCTGCTCTTTCCAGTCGCCGTCTCTGCCATCATCGTCGCCTGAGAAATGACATGCAAAGAAACGATTAGAACACTCTAAAGGTGGGGATTTCAATGAACTTGGTTATAGGGTTTGATTTTTCCTGCGAAATCCTCAAACTCAGTTAGGTCGAAGTTGGGTCTGAGTTGGGTCATAACTGGGTCGACGTTTCCTAGACTTAGAAACCACATGCAATCACACTAGTAAGTCGTACTCACAAAGACAAATCGATTAGTATCGAAAGTAGGTTCAGGGGTTACATCTTAGGTCCTCATTTGATGTCGGGTCGTGGGTCAGGTCGCACCAATTGCTGCTGATTCGCGGTGTTTCTCGATCTGCTAAGCTAGCTTCATAGTGGCGAAGCAACGATCGAGGCCAGGGGCCAGTCTCGAAGGACTTGGGTTCGTTATTCAGAGAGGTGATCAAGGCCAGCCTCTCGAATTGCCATCATGGGTACAGGGTTCTGGCAACAACGATGGAGGTGGTAACGATGATGAGAGAAAGAAGGCGGGGATTTGGATGTGGTTTGAGCTTAAGTAAAGTGTGCGAGGAGTTTCCCTCAAAATTTTCTAGCTAAAAACAAGGGTTCGTCATTTCTAGGTATGGGGAGGAGAGTGCGAGTAGGTTCATGAAGCTTCAACTAGGTTTTGAGTGTGTGAACCGTAGTGAGTTAGTGGGCATTGGGCCTAGTACAAAGTTAGTTGGGTTAAGAGATTGGGCTTAACTAGAGGATTATCAAAACCAACTTAGAGGTACAAGCTTTGGGTTATGGGTTTCGGGGTTTAAAAAAATTATTATTTTAGCCCATCCAAGTTTGACCAACCAAAAAAGTTACCCACCAAGTCCCGAATAATTAAATAAGGGTAAAATAGTAATTTTCAAATTTTTATTCGTACTTTCGGCACGAGGTGTAACAATTTCAACATGAAAAATGTTTATAATTTTATTCTGAGTATAATGGTGCAATGTTTGGATTTATTGGACTTTAACTGAATTTACTTCCGAATTTCCAATATAATTTGTTGTATTTAGTTATTACAATGCCATTAAGTTTTAATTAAAAGATGTTGACACCATATTTAATCAGACTCACTGGACTGTATACCTAAAGCCCTAACACCAAATATGACCCAAGCCCATGTCGTTTACATAGCCCCGACAAATGGGCCTGAGACGAGATGACACGTGGAAGCACCTCCACCCTCGATCTGCGTAACACGTGTCGACAAGCAAATCGAGGAGCATTTGTCCCACATTGAAACTTTGGGAATTGAACATCTCACTCACCCATACATAACAGATATACATTTCCACATAAAGGTAACTAATATTAACTATTCACTATTACTCTACCAAGCTTACCATTTACCTTTTTCTATTACGGAGAAAGTTACTAACTTGATAGTCGGAGAACCTTAGGCCAGCACCACACCGGTGGTGCCGAGGAGGTCGAGCTGGTGGTGGCCGAGTGTGTCGAGTAAAAAGGGAAGATCCATATCACCATCGAACCAACTAAAAAGGCCACTCGAATGCTCATCATCCCGGGCGCAAAACAAGGCAAAACAACAATATTCTGGGATACCCAAGACGCCTTGAGTGACGGACCTAGGAGACACCGATCGCCTCTCGGCCACTAGGATCGTGGATAACATTCTCGAGCCACAAAGAATAGGACAGTTTGGCATCGAGAGGATCATACCCAAACAGCTCGACAGGTTCGACGGATGACCGACCGTCACCAACAAGGACCCCCATCTCAACCCTCCTGCAGAAATACCGAGCGGTCTAGGTAGGTTAGTGAACGCCATAGGAGTCTCCAGGACGTCTCCCCCAAGAGGGACACTGTGCAGTCTAGGCGGCTCGGCGGACGTAATGAGAGCCCCAAGAACTTGTCACTCAAGAAGGACACCGAGCGTTCCAGACATGTCAGCAGATCTCGTCAAGGGCCCCATAACTTGTCCCCCATAAGGGACACCGAGAGGCCACCATTGGTCGTTAAATGCACGGTTACAACTCACACTGAGAGGATTGATCATTTTGATCGAGGGGCTATGAGGCGCCGAGACAGATGACAGAGCAACATTCACAGCTTTCAAGAGCAACCTATGAGATTCCCCTTTCAGGTACTCATCCCACACTCAAGGTACAGATAATGAGATTATGAAATAGGCGGTAGTACATGCCAAGGCCGAGACACTAAGCCAAAAGACAGACATATCTGCGGCTAACACATATCAGCTGTCCCATGCCAAATCAGTTAAAACTTACCAACCGAGTAGTCAAGACCAACAACAAGGCTCATGCCAGCATCCTCACAACCAAGGGAAACAAAACTATGAAGGGAAACGAAATGACTACTCCCACAATAACATTCTATACAGCTCGAGGAAGAAGGGCAAGAATCTGAACCATCAGGATTGGCAGCATGGGTAGACCTGCCAAGGGGATCGACCAAACAACAGGGAAAAACAAGTTCCCTGGTCGAAGTATGAGACCTACACCATACTCAACACCCCCTACGAGAATGTGTTACTCAATGTCGAGCACATGATCTTAAAGTCCACTTGGACCTTAGCCAAGGGTAAACTTGGCAAGGATACAGGAACCTACTGCCAATTCAAGGACCTCGTCGAAGCACTGGAAAGGGATGGAAAAATCAATTAGTTCCTCCAACACGCACCACCTCTGCCTCGCAACCCACAAATCAACATGATCACGGGGGAATCGTCCATCTCCTCCCCTCTGACCTCTAACCGAGCAAAGAAGAATTTCTTGCTAACCGCCAAGCAGAATCATCAAATCTTCAGCATCGAGGACGGGTGAGCTAGGAAAACCAGTAGACTATGCTGGGAACCCATCACTTTCTCGGAAAGAGGAAGAACGAGGATTTTTCTGTCCACCAATGTCATTTACCATCGACTGGGCATCAACCCCTCTTACAAACTGGTTGAACAAAAAAGCTGGCTCTGCGATGCATAGCGAACTGAGGCCATGAAGGCCGAAATCACTAAGCGCAACACCATCCACTTCATCTAGAAGGCGGTCTACTCTGCTTGGGTGGCCAATGTGGTCTTAGTCAAGAAGCTCACTAGAGCGTGGCGGATGTGTATTGACTTCACTGACTTGAACAAGGCATGCCCAAAAGATAATTTTTTGTTGCCCATGATTGATCAATTGGTTGACACGACAGTAGGACATGAGCTCCTATGTTTTATGGATGCCTACTCGGGCTACAATCAAATCTTCATGCACCCAACAAACCAAATCCATAAAACATTTCGGACAAACCAGAGACTCTATAGCTACAACGTCATGCCCTTCGGACTCAAGAATGCAAGAGCCACCTACCAACATCACGTGCACTTCACGTTTGCAGACCCGATCGGAAAGACAATGGAGGTCTATGTCAATGACATGCTCGTCAAGAGTAAATCAGCTGACCAACATATCCCAAAACCTTTCACGGATGTTCAATGTCCTCAGATAGAACAGAATGAGGCTAAACCTAGCCAAGTGTGTCTTTGGAGTTGGCTTAGGGGCGTTTTTGGGCTTTATGATAAGCTAGCGGGGAATCGAGGCCAACTTGGAGAAAATCAAGGCCCTTATCGATATGCAACCCCCGCGGACTCAGAAAGACATCCAAAGGCTAACTAGCCGAGTTGCAGCTCTTAAGATATTCATTTCAAAGGCAACAAAAAAGTGCGTGCCATTCTTCAAAACCCTCAAAGGCAAGTCCAAACACATAACTTGGACTGAAGAGTGCACCAGGGACTTTAGCGACCTCAAAGATTACATGAGCAGGGCACCATTGGTGGTAAGATTCGAGACGGGAGAGTCTCTCTTCCTCTACCTCTTTGTCTCAGCATCTGTAATCAGCATGGTACTCACCAAAAGGAAGGACGGAGCAGAGTACCTCATCCTGAAGTTACTCATCCCAAACGCAGGAAGAGCCATCCTCGAAGAGGTACATACGGGCATTTACGGTAACCACTCTAGGCCACATTCGTTAGCACACAATGCTTTCCACCAAGGCTTCTATTGGCCAACCATGTATGCGAACACGACAGACCTCACTAGAAGATGCGACAAGTGCCAGTGGTTTGCTCATTTTCTCCATTTGCCACCCGAAAACCACACACCCATGCTCAGTCCTGGGCCATTTTCACAATGGGGACTTAATTTGATTGGAAAAATGCTGGCTAGAAAGGGGAAGACAGAGTACGCCCTAGTGGCGGTAGATTATTTCACAAAATGGATAGAGGCCAAAGCTCTGGCCTCCATCACCACTGCCCAAATCGAGACATTCATCTTCTAGAACATCCTATGCTGTTTCAGTCTTCCATACACCATCATCACAAACAATGAGAAACAATTCAACAATGCACGCTTTCGTACGTTCTGTGATAGTCATAATACCTGCCTCTGCTTCACCTCCTCAGCTCATCCTCAGTCGAATGGAAAAGTCAAAGCTATAAACAAGATCATCAAGTATACGCTGAAGACCTAGTAAGACGAATCCAAAGGCATATGGTCCGAAATCCTACCAAACACACTCTGGTCATACAGAACATCATACTAGATGTCGACAAACGAAACTCCTTTCTCACTCACTTTCGGCATTGAGGCAATCATCCCAGCTGGGACCACTGAAACTTCATACTGAGTATCAACTTACGAGCCAAAGTAGAATGACCAGCAAGTAGCACTATGCTTAGATCTTATCGAAGAACACCGCGAACAAGCCAATATGCTGAACATTTGCTGAAAACAGTGACTCTGCAACTACCACAATGCAAGAGTCAAACCACACAGTTTTCAGGAAGGAGATTGGGTTTTACGGAAGGTTAGCCTTGAAACCAAAGATCGCTCATCTAGAACACTTGGACCAAATTAGGAAGGACCCTATAAGATTACAAGGATCTGCCGACCTGGCACATATGAATTGACTGACTTTGAAGGCAGAAAGCTCTACCATCCATGTAATGCTAACCACCTGAAGTAGTACCTCCTCTAGTCAACTCGGTCAGCCTTACTAGTTAACCTTTTGTCTCTTATACTTCGTTGTAATTCGCCCTTTCTTGCTCCCTTTATCAATGAAATATCGTTCCTTACAAACAATAAGTATTCATGAAACAATTGGGCTCAAACCTACGAGTCAGGGTATGGTCCTACTCAGCCTACACTCTAACACTTGCTATTTGACTCAAACATTTGAGTCGGTGTACATCCTTGCTCAGCTTACACCACCACTTGGGCTCAAAGGTACAAGCCAGGGTGCAGTTTTACTTGGCCTACACCCTAACATTTGTTATTTGATTCAAACATTCGAGTCGGGGTACGGTCTTACTCGGACTACACCCTAACACTTATTATTTGACTCAAACATTAGAGTCGGGGTACGGCCTTACTCGGCCTACACCCTAACACTTACTATTTGACTCAAACATAGGAGTCAGTGTACATCCTTGCTTAGTTTACACCACTACTTGGGGTCAAACCTAAGAGTCAGGGTACAGTCTTACTCGCCTACACCCTAACACTTGTTATTTGACTCAAACATTCCAGTCGGGGTATGGTATTACTCGGCCCACACCCTAACACTTTCTATTTGGCTCAAACACTCGAGTCTGGGTACGGTCTTACTCAGCTCACACACTAACACTTACTATCTAACTCAAACATACGAGTCGGTGTACAACCCTGCTCAGCTTACACCAACACTTAGCCTACGTCTCTAGGTCGATTAACAAATAAGACTTGAGAAACATTCATGATTCGAAACTCCATTTTCATTGATATTCTGACCTATTATGCTCGATCTGCAAGAGCATTACAAAATCAGGCCCTCAACTAGCATATCAACTAAGCAAAAAAGGAAAAATTACATAGCACAAAGGCTGATCGCTAGTCTAGCACCTCTATCTCGGCGTCAGTCTCCTCGACCATAAGCTGAACCTCTGGCTGCATCTTTGGTTCTTTGGACGGGCCCTCCTACTGCTCGGCTTCAGGCTGCTGCTCTGGCTTCTTAGACCCATCCTCTTTCCTTGGCTCATCGGTGTTTTCTTGCTCATCGGATGAGTCGTCCTCAAACATCTCAGCGGTTATGTCCCGACCGAGCCAAGGACCTTTTACTAAAAACCACACCTTAGCCCTTTTTGGGTCAGGTGAGAGGACCCTCTCCTTCTCGGCCTCAGCCTGCTTCCCTTTTTGAGACCAAGGGGGACTCTTCGACCTTGGTTTGGACGCTCAGTCTTAATTTTGGTGATCGGTGTGCTCGGCCTGCATTTTGTCCAAACGTTGTACAACCTTCCCAAGCGACGCTGACTCATTAGAAATCTTCTCGGCCTTCATTCTAACCAACAAGAAGTCTTTGTAGATCCTAATTTCGAGATGATATGGAATTGCACCACCGAGAAATAGGTCAGCAAAAAAAACAACACACAAATAATAGTATCAACTCGGTCGAGGTGACTTATGCTCGTCGGTGTCGATTAAACTGGCTAAATGCTGAAACCCTAGCAACTGAAGGATACGTTGGTTTCATTCCAGGTCGTCCAAATGTGATCTCACTATCGGGACGATTTTCTGCTCCTCCGCAGTAATCTCCTCGGGGGGAAACAAACCTGTAAACTGAGACAACAATTAGCATACATAAGGATACTTAGGAAAAAACATGAAAACATACAAACAAGGTTATTCTATTCTACAACGCTGAGACAAATAAACACCTTTGGTCTTAAACTTGCTTGGCATTGGACCCCCCTCGGTGCCCCCTTCCGAGTCCCCCGCGACCAGGCAGAACTTCCTCTTGTACGACATCAGCGAGGTCAGTATATCAAGTATGAACTCGCCCTTCTTGCGATGCCAAATGAAAATCCACTAGCTGCTCTGCTGTTGAAATCCGAACTCATACAAGTACATGAGCTAGTCATAGCTCGGCTCTAGTTGCTCGGCCCAATGGAAGGCTGTGTATAGTGAACAGAGCACAATCCACACACTGGGATTGATCTGACTGAGTGTCATCCCCATCTTCTTCACCATCATTCGCAACCAAGGATGCAATGGCAACCTCACCTGGTGGGGCATCAACTCGGTATAGAACAACGCCATACAAGCCAGAGAGTTACTCGGAAACTTTGCCCTTTTTGGTAACTGTGTGATCACCAACTCTGGCACCCCAAACTCCATGTGCATCTTCATCGGACCCATTCTCGGTCTCCTTATTCACCATCTCATCCACGGTGAAGATGGCTTGTTGATAGGACGTTAAATAAGCATTATTTTATATTATTTACACCCTTTATACTTGACTTTTAATATTAAAATATTAAATAAATTGATAAAATAATTTATTTTGTGATTTTTATATTTAGATAAATAAAGTTTGTAATTTGGAGCATTTTGGCGAAAGAATCGTCTCGATCGGAATTATAACAAAAAAATTATGGACGAAATTCAATGGAATTATTAATTTAGTTATAAATTAATTACTTAATTTTCTTTGCATCCCAAACCCATTTTTAAAATGCAGCCCAGGAGCCCGTCAGCCCAGCCCAAAACCGTCGGCCCAGTCCAAGAATCAGCCGCCCAGCCCAACGGAACGCGCTTGCCGAAGCCTCTGCCTCACAATCCGCGCGCGCTTGCCGACTCATGCTCCACCACTTCAGCGCCCGCATATCGAACGCCAAGCCCCCTCCTCAGCGTGCGCCTGCCGAATTCCAGAACTCCTCTTCAGCGCGTCCCTACTAAACACCAAGCCTCTTCTTCAGCGCGCCACGGCCGAATTTTCTTCTTTCCTTTCCAGCAAAGGCTCTCAGCCATTTCAGTCACTTTCCAGCCCAATTTTGCAACTTTACAACTAAAACCACCTCTAAACATCATCACAAATCTTCATTATTCATCATTCCACAATTCCACATTTTTTATTGTATTTTTTTATTTATTTTTGGTAGCTTTTTCTCCCTATAAATAGGGTTTCATTTCACTTGTTGAAATACAACTTCTTTGAGGCACACATTTGAGCCTTTCTTTGAGAGAAACTTTGGCAAAATATTTCCAATACAAGATTTAGAGTTTGAGTCCATATTTCCCGAGTTTATTTCCTCCATCTTCATAAGGTTCCGTCCGCTGTCGGAGAACCGTGTGAATAACAATCCATTGTTTTCATTCACCTTGAAAGTGTAACAATTACTCTCCATTTACTTAAACTCTTATTTTTGTTATTGGTTTTGATTATAGTTCAATATATGTGAGGTATTTTCTTGCTAATATTTGTAAGTGTTAAATGCAATCTCCATGTGTCTTACTTTATGAATTTTAGTATTCTATACATTTTAGTGCTTCATACTTCAATTCAATGTTAAGTGTTTTATCCGATGTCGGTGCACTTAGAGTAGAATTGAAGAGACTTAATGTTGATCCCTGTCGGCGCATTCAGTAAAAAACAAAAGGTAAATCATGTTGTAAGTGTCGGCCGCTGTCGGTGCATTTATAATATTGAAAAATATATGAAGGTAATTGAGATGATTAAGGTAAAATTTCGTGATTGTTTTAATATTTGCACTTATTAGAGTATTGGTAAGATGTGTGGTTTAAGAAGGTCACTTGTACATAAATTAGAGTAGAAGAAAAATTAGTTTATTTATGTTTTTACTTATTTGCATGATTACAAACCTTTTCAAAACCCCCCTTTTTATTCTTTATTCTTTTATTCTTTTATTCTTTTGTTCTTTTATTTTTTTAATTCTTTTATTCTTTGATTCCTTTATTCTTTGATTCCTTTACTCTTTAATTTATTGATTTTTTGATTACTTAATTCTTTAATTCTTTAATTCATTAATTTATTAATTCTTTATTCTCTTATTCTTTTATTCTTTTAATTCTTTATTCTTTTATTCTTTTATTTATTAACTTATTCATTATTCTTATATCCATTCTTCTTTCCCACTAAAACATTATTAATATTCCCTAATTTTCCCGATTAAAAACGATCCCTATTTACCAATAATACATCTACACAAAAAGGGTTTAAATTGCATATTACTTAAATTACGTATTTAATTTAATGCGTAGTTTGGGCGTAGTCAATTTTTTGCGCCATTGCCGGGGAAATTAAAAATCATTCTTAATGTGTATAAACATTGTTTATATATAAAATGCTCATACTTTTGAATAATGTTTACATATTGTAAATGTGTTTAACTTTTTACACTATTCCATTATACTTGTTTAACTAGTTTTATTTCATTAACTTTATATTCCATTAACTTTATATTCACACTTTTTCTTTTTTCCATTAACTTTCTTTTAATTTTATTCCATAAACTTTATGTTCCACTAATTTTATGTTTACACTTATTTTATTCTTATGCAATTAATTGTTTGTTTATGTCTTGTTAAACTTAAAATTTTAAATGAAAAAAAAAATTCGGAATAAAAAAAATTAATAAAAAAAAATTTCAAAAAATATATATATAAAAAAAGATTAAGAAACTTTATTTATCTTTGAATTTCCTAAAGTGTAAATATTGTTTTCTATTAAATGTTTTAGAGTTGCATGAATCTCATCGCCCCTTTTTCTTCAAAATCTTACTTTCGGGAACAGGTAGTGTCCCTCTTATTTACTTTCTCCTTAACCCTTCAGGATGTGTGGATTTCATCACCACACACCATAGACTCGAATCTATGGACATGAGGTTGGGGCAGAGTTTGTAAACACTTGGGTTTGGTAATTCACTAAATCGTCATTTGGATTGATCATGGTGTCTAGGAGAATTATGACTGGTGACAAGTTTTGGATTAAGAAAGGGAACACCAATGGAGTATATGCCAAGCTAGCCTCGGGGTGCTCTCAAAATTATTCTTACTTCTCGCGTTACATCTATCTCAACTGGCCATGATTAATGTTGAATGATGGAATGGTGGTTATCAGTACGCACATGCCGTATGCCCGGGGAAGTACTATGAGAAGCGGAAGGGGAAAGTTATTCATGACACTCTAAAACTCTACTTATTGCATTATTAGTTTGCATTTGGAACTTGTGCATTTGCTTTCCATTAACGTAACTTTTTGTTAATTCTGGTTTCCATTTATGTGATACTTTATGCAGGTACGAACTTATGAATGCGCGCTCATCAAGTTAAGTTTGATCGGTTGAGAAGACAATTTGACATTTCACCAAGCAACGCAACATTCAGAGACGCACTTAAGCAAACCGGCTCATCGGGACCTCCATCCCCAATAATCGGTGAGTCCATAAGTGAGAAGAGTAATTCAGAAGAATAACAGACTTTCGGAACACCAATAGCCATGGCACGAAACCTGAGTATCCGAGAGCAGACATGTGCAAACACAAATGGCACTACAAACTTCTGCATCCAATATCGCGAGCCTAGAACCAACAAGAAGGATATTGAGCTTAAGAGTGGAGTCCTTCATCAGCTACCCAAGTTCCGTGGAATTAGAAATGAAGATCCACACAAACACTTAACGGAGTTCCAATTCATCATTGGTAGTATGTGTCCGGATGATGCGGACTTGGAAATCATGAAGCTGGAAGCTTTCCCGTTGTCCTTGGAAGAAAAAGCACGGGTATGGCTTTTGGGTCTCCCACCCAATCATATTGACTCTTGGGAGAAGTTGGTTCAGGAGTTTCTTACCAAGTAGTTCCCTGCCTCAAAGATTACGGTCTTAAGAAAAGAGATCACTGGAATCAAGCAGAAAGAACATGACGAGAATTTCAACCAGTACTATGAGAGATTTAAGGAACTTTGTGCTTCATGCCCTACTCACGGGATCACAGAAGGCTATCTTTTAACCTACTTTTATGAAGGACTTAAGGGTTGGGATAGAGGATTGCTCGATGCTGCAGCTAATGGAAGTTTCTTAGCTCGGAGCCTAGTAGATGGTCGTACACTACTTGAAAGCCGTGCACTCAATGATGCACAATACGAAGGTGCCGATCCTATTTCTAGAAAGGTACATGAGGTAAGTTCTCATGCTATAAATGATTCTAAGTTAGATAAGATCACCTCTATGCTTTCGAATATGCTGGAACTAAAGAAACAGGTAGCTCCAGTTTGTTCCATATGCTCTCAAGGCCATCTTGAGGAGCAATGTCCCTACACTGCAAGGGAGGAAGACTCCGGAACTGAAATGGCACACGCCATTGGAGGCTTTCAAGGAGGGCCAAGGACCTAAGGTTCCAGTTGGAGAGATCCGAACAATGTCCTAAACCCTCAGCATATGTCGATCGGCCCAAATCGTGCCCCAAACCATTTCCCAAGGCCCACATGGCAACCAAGGCCCCCGGTCCCATTTTCTAACTTTTCTCATAATCATGAAAATAATCATATTTCTTCATCTTCAAATCCTGATTATGATAAAATGCTGGCTGCTCTTTCCCAAGGGCAGCAAACACTAATGGCGTCAACTCAGGCTCTTGTCACAAGTCAACAAAATCAACAAAAAGACATCGCTGATCTCAAGGACCAAATGGGCAAGGTCGTTGACTTCATGGGTAAGATCCAAGCTAGCGGGGTGCTTCCACCTCAACCTACACCCAACCCGAATGCAAGACTTGAAGCCAATGCAATTATCACTCGAAGTGGTAAAGTGCTAAGAGAAATAGAGCCAGATCCAGCCGTTTCTGAGGCTGAAAAGCACAAGGTGGCAACTAAGACCACCACGACACAACCGCCAGTTCAACCTACCCACACACAAGGTTATAACCCAATCCCTTCAAGTTCGGTTGTTACTAATTCCCCATTTGTGCATGCACCATTTCCAAGTAGGCTTGCCAAATCTAAGAAGGATGAATTCGATGAGGAAATCTTGGAAATCTTCAAAAGGGTGCAAATCAACATGCCCTTGATCGAGTGCATCAAACAAGTGCCGAAATTGCCGAAATACGCAAAATTTCTGAAAGAGTTATGCACTCCAAGGCGCCAGACGAAGGAGAAGGAGGTTGTGATAGTGAGTGAAACAGTTTCTGCTGTAATCCAACGTCGGCTACCCCCAAATTTGAAGGACCCAGGGAGTTTTTCTGTTCCCTGCGTGATTGGTAACAAGTCTTTTGATAAAGTCATGCTAGACTTAGGTGCATCTATTAATGTTATGCCATATTCACTATATGTTGCCCTAGGTTTAGGTAAACTACAGCATGACGGTGTTATCATTCAATTAGCCGATCGTTCTAATGTGTATCCTAAGGGATACGTCGAAGATGTTCTTGTGCAGGTTAACCAGTTCATCTTCCCTGATTTTTATGTCCTAGACATGGAGGATTCCCCTACGAATCAAGCTCCACTAATGTTGTTGGGAAGAACATTCATGAGAACTACCAAGACGAAGATTGATGTATTCAATGGTACATTAACTTTTGAAGTCGATGGAGAGGAAATTGGCTTCAACATTTTCGATGCCAAGAGGTACCCTAGTTCCGCAACTCAAACTACATTTTCTGTTGACGTGTGCACTTCTTTCGCAGAGAAACATCTTGATTCAATTCGAGAAGACATGCTCAATATGATAATCCAGGAAGGAGTTGGCCTAACGCAATCGGGGGACGCCTTGGTTGAAGATACGGATTACGAACTAGAGCCTCGAATTTGGGATGAAGTCATGACCCTAAATGAGGCCCCAGAATGGTGAATCATCAGGTACCCTTGTCACTTCCAGTTAGTACTAATGCCACTCCTCCTTCAGTGATTCAGGTCCCTGTTCTCGAGCTCAAAGTTTTGCCTGACCACCTGAAGTATGCTTATCTTGGCCCGGATGACACTATGCCCGTCATAGTGTCTTCTGCACTAACCGAGTCACAGGAAGACAGAATGGTACGGGTCTTGACGAAGTACAAGACAGCCATTGGATGGACTCTGTCAAACATCAAGGGAATCAGCCCTACAACCTGTGTGCATCGAATCTTGCTAGAAGATGATACAAAACCCTCTCGTGAAGCTCAACGTCGCCTCCATCCTCCGATGATGGAGGTCGTGAAACAAGAGGTCATCAAACTCTTGGACTGTGCTGTCATCTACCCAATTTCAGACAGCAAATGGGTCTCACTACCAGTCCAAGTAGTAACGAAGAAAAGTGGAGTCACAGTTGTTGCGAACAGTGAAGGTGAGCTCGTGTCCCAGCGAACAGTGACCGGATACAGAGTCTGCATCGACTATCGACGCCTAAACAAAGCAACTATGAAGGATCACTTTCCTTTGCCCTTCATTGATCAAATGCTTGAAAGGTTAGCAAGTCACTCCTATTACTACTTTCTTGATGGTTATTCCGAGTACAATCAAATCTGTATCGCTCAAAATGACCAAGACAAAACGACTTTCACTTGTTCTTTTGGTACTTTTTCCTACCGAAGAATGCCCTTCGGTTTATATAACGCCCCAGGTACTTTCCAAAGATGCATGTTTTCTATTTTCTCTGAATACGTTGAAAAAATAATTGAAGTATTTATGGACGATTTCAGTGTCTTTGGGGATAGTTTTAATGCATGCTTAGAACACTTAGCACTTATCTTACAAAGGTGTGTCGAAACTAATCTGGTACTTAACTGGAAGAAATGTCATTTCATGGTTAGACAAGGGATAGTCTTAGACCATATTGTCTCTGAAAGAGGAATTGAAGTTGTTAAATCTAAAGTTGATATTGTGCGCCACTTACCCTCTCCCACTTCGGTGAGAGGGATCCGTTCATTTCTTGGTCACACAGGTTTCTACAGAAGATTTATCCAAGACTTCTCCCACATTGCAAGGCCCTTGTGCCGACTGCTTCAGAAAGAGACACCCATCGTCTTTGATGCAGACTGTCAGGAAGCTTTTGAGAAGCTTAAAAATCTTTTAACCACTGCACCCATTCTTTGTGCCCCGGATTGGTCCTTACCCTTTGAACTAATGTGCGATGCCTCTGATTATGCAGTTGGTGCTGTACTCGAACAAAAGCGGGGCAAGAAGCCCTACGCCATCTACTATGCATCCAGAACTTTGAATGATGCCCAAATGAACTACACCACTACCGAGAAGGAGTTTCTTGTTGTTGTGTTTTCTTTAGATAAATTTCGCTCTTATTTACTTCGAACTAAAGTCATTATTTACACTGATCATGCAGCACTGAAGTATCTCCTAGCCAAGAAGGAAGCGAAACCAAGACTAATCCGATGGATTCTTCTTCTTCAAGAGTTTGACATCGAGATTAAAGATAAGAAAGGTGTAGAAAATGTGGTGGCAGACCATTTAAGTCGCATAGCACATGAACGAGATCCTGTGGCGATTCAAGAGATGTTTCCAGACGAACAACTCTTCAGAATCGAGGGAAGTACTCCTTGGTATGCTGATATTGTCAATTATTTAGTCACCAAGAAGTTGCCCACCACCCTCTCCCGTGCACAAAAAGATAAACTCAAGAAGCATGCTAGGCACTATGTTTGGGATGAACCCTATTTATAGAAACACTGTGCAGATTTATTGATTAGGAGATGTGTCCCTGATATTGAACATAGGTCAGTCCTAGAGTTCTGCCATAACCATGCTTGTGGAGGCCATTTTGGATCTAGAAAAACTGCACTGAAAATTTTAGAATCTGGACTATATTGGCCCACACTTTTTAAAGATGCACATTCATTCTGTTTAGCCTGTGATAAATGTCAGAGATCAGGAAATTTAGGGCGAAGGGATGAAATGCCACAACATTATGTTTTAACTCTTGAAATATTTGATGTTTGGGGTATCGGTTTTATGGGTCCATTTTCTCAATCTAATGGCTATCTCTATATCTTACTTGTTGTTGATTATGTATCGAAATGGGTGGAAGCTAAGGCCACCAAGACTAATGACTCTAAAACTGTTGCAGATTTCCTCAGAACTAACATTCTTTCCAGGTTTGGGATCCCGCGGGTCCTAATAAGTGATGGAGAAAGTCATTTCTGCAACAAGACCATTGAAGCTTTAATGAAACGGTATCGTGTCACTCACAGAGTCTCTACATCTTACCATCCTCAAACGAGTGGAATGACTGAAGTCAGTAATAAAGAGATCAAGAAGATATTAGAGCGAACCGTGGGTCCTAATCGTAAGGATTGGAGCCAACGGTTGGATGATGCACTTTGGGCATACAGGACGGCATACAAAACACCTATAGGAATGTCACCTTATAGGTTGGTGTACGGTAAAGCATGTCACCTTCCGGTGGAACTAGAGCATAAAGCATGGTGGGCCGTCAAGACTTTCAACATCAAGCTAGATGACGCCGGTTTGCATCGAAAGCTCCAGCTGAGTGAGCTTGAGGAAATCAGAAATGACGCATTTGAAAACACTCTTATCTACAAGGAAAAGGCTAAGGCATTTCATGACAAACAGATCAAGAGTAAAACGTTTGACATTGGCCATAAAGTTTTGCTGTTCAATTCCCGACTTAGACTCTTTCCAGGTAAATTATTTTCTAGATGGGTAGGTCCTTTTGTTGTTACTAATGTGTTTGCCCATGAAGCCATACATATCAAAAGCATTGAAACGGGAAAAGAGTTCACGGTCAATGGCCACCGATTAAAGCCTTACATCGAGGAAATTGGAGAACGCGATGTGGAGTCAGACAGAGTGCTTCTACTCCCCATCGGATGAACATAACCAAGAATTTGGTGGTGGTGTTGCCGTGTTTCGATCAATTGTGGCTGCTGGTGGTGTTCAGTGACCGTAGTGGAGTCTTGGGGACTCAGTAGGCACGGCGGAGCTAGTGGTGGAGCACAGACAGCAGGTAATTTCTCTTCTTTCCCCTGTTTGCTCTGTTTTCCAGTTTTGATTCAACCGTTTAGTCGTGGCTTTTGGGGCTGAGTCGAAGGGTTCTGTGAGTGCTGTGAGGTTCAGTAAGTCCCTAGGAAGCCTTAGAACTCTAAGCCGTGACGGGGGAGTGGACGATTGGCTGGGAGCAAGAACAGGGCTTTTGTCTGAGTTTTGTTCGAGCTTAGGGATGTGAGTTTTAGGTTTTAATGTCGAGTTTTTAGGATTGGAATTAGTGGCTAGGATGAGGACGAAGCTATTGGTGGAAAAAGGAAGGAAAATGGTGGAGGAATGGCGAAGAACCGCCCTCGCCGGTTCAGACCGGTCGACCCATCGAAGAAGAAGATGAACAGTGACTGTGTGCAGACGCGTGAAGCCCACGCGCAGCCACTTTGGGCGGCGCGTGGGGGTGCGTGGGGATTTTTCTGGGGAAACTTCCAACTAGGTTTTAGGTCTAGATATTATAACGAATCTTTTGGGATAGGTTTCGGGTTAATCGGACGTCGATTCGAGTTAGTTCTACGGGATCGAAGGTTTAGGGTCTCGGTTCGTTACATTTAGAACTCGGGAAAATTGGGGAAAATTAGGAGGACCTTCGTTGACGTGTTAGTGACGAGTTTTGGTGACTTGCGACAGGATTGGGAATCCCCGAGGCGGACGAGTAACGTACAGGACGTTCGGGACGCGAGTGACGTGCCCGGTAACTGTGAGTGGACTTCTTCCTTATAGCTGAGCATGCATAACTTCTTTTAATTACTTGATTTATGGTTTTATATGTGATTTCATGATTATTTGAATATGCTATAACTGTTTTACATTATTGCACGTTTTTTGAGAAAGTACGGTTTTCAGCACCTTTTACGAGAAATGCTTGATTTCTGATTAGGATGCCATGATTTTGGGATTTCAAATGATAAATGGTTTTCAATGATTATAAATGGATTTGAGTAAAGGTTTTTGGTTTTAGAATCGGATTTCGGGAAGCAGAATTTGGTTTTAAAGTTGAAAAGTGGATTTCCGGATTTGGGTTCGGAATGACGGTTCTGGATGCCGGAAGGGCATCAGACCAGTGATTTCGAATTCGGGTTTGGATACGGATTTAGAATTGGTTTTCAAATGGTTTTGGATTGGATTTGCTGGATCTGATTATTGGGTTTAAAGACCCGGATTATGTTTGAAGGGGGACGGGCCCGGATTGGGTTTAAAGACCCGGATTGAGTTTAAAGACTCAGCAGTTTAAAGACTCAGATATATTGATATTTCCCCCGTATGCCTGTTGAGTTTAAAGACTCAGGAGTTTAAAGACTCGGATTATATTGAGGCCTGGATTGAGTTTAAAGACTCGGGAGTTTAAAGACTCGGATAGATCCAACAGGTTTGATCGGATGATTATATTGGTATCTTATGTTTTACTGCTAATGTTTTATAACGTTTATCCGACTGTGTTTATGTTGCTGTGGTTTCCATGATAAAATAATGTGATTTATAAATGTTTTCAGAAATTGGGTTATGCATGCATGTTTTCAAAACGGAGGGCCAAACCCTGGTTTGTTTATGAAATGGTTTTTGAAACTTTTACTCTTTTGGTCCACTCACACTTTCTGGTTTTTAATTGCCCTCCAGGTCGTGGAGCTAGCGCGGGGGTTAACGTTGAGGCAGCGTCGGAGGCATAGAGTACTCGAGAGTTTTCTCGGAGTGTTTCAGCTTTTCCGTTGTGCGTGTAGTACTGTTTATTTCGTTTTGTACTATGCTCTGTATAACGGTTGACTCTTGTTGGCTTTTAAATTCTTCTTTGTCTGATAGTGTAATTTGTGGTTTTCGTAAGGTTGTTTCGGTCTTTTGTGTTGGGTTGTTAGACAGGAGCAGGGTTCACCTCGGTTATTGGGGTGATAATCGGGGTGGGTCCTGTCAAACCCAATGTGTTCTCGAGTTGTGAAGGAGTCATCAACACAGATTTGCTTTCTTTCAACCCTTCACTCTCTTTTACTTTGTTTATGTTTTTCTTTCTTACTTCATTTTCTTAAATCATCTTCCTTACTTTGATTCTTTGTTTAATTACTTCGTATTTTCCTACATTGAGGACAATGTAGAGTTTAAGTGTGGGGGAATGGTTTACAAAATTTATTTGTGCAATTGAAATTGTTTTATTAAGTCTTTCTTACGGAAAAAAAAAATTATGTGTGCAATTGAAATTGTTTTATTAAGTCTTTCTTACCAAAAATATATATATATATATATATATATATATACAAAAAAAAATATTATTGCTTTCTTGAGTCTTTTTGTTTTAACGTAGTGTTTTTACGAGTATCAAGTTGCCCTTTAACTGGTCAATGATATAAATGAACGGAAATGAATATGATATGGATATTAAGATGATCACTATAACTTGAAATCGTTTGTTAATACCTTGTGATTAAGTGTTATAACTTGAAGATAATGCATGTAAATTGGTACATAAAATAGCATGATAAGATAAGTATGAATCATATGAACCTTATGTGAGCTTTAGAACTTTATATACATCTTTGATGAGTGATTCATAAGTTCTTTGTTTAAATTGATATACATATGCCTCATAACTGCATGCCGTAGCTTTTAGTGAACTCTAGAGTACTAGAACTTATTCTATGTGATTTTCAAAGCTTTTAAGTCAATAAACTCTCTGATTTTGGAAATAATTAAGGCACTACGGTTAACACCACAAATTCAAACATTCATGTTCCCTATTTTGTGCTCACGAGTTGCGACCCCCTCCCCCCTCCCCTTTAGTTTTAACCCCTTTTGAGCCTACATTAAGCCTTTCTTGCATCACCATAATTATCTAAACACTTAAGCTTAGTATAGACATCATTTACCCTTGTTCCAATGACTCGGTTGAAGACATAAAGATTGTGTAAAAAGTGATATTGAAAAGACTTTTATGTGTATTATGTGGATTTACTTACTCAAACATTGTTGTATTTTTGACACATGTTATTACCTTGATTTATGAAAAAAAAAATGTATTGAGTCTTTATCAAGGTAATAAGGTTTGATTATGTAATGTTTGAGTTAAGTCCTTTACATTTGTAAATCCGACACAAAGAATGAATTTGAGGCCCAACATGATGAAATTAGGCATATATTCGAAGGGATGAATTACTGACATCATTGCACTAAGGTTGGGAAGTTATGATACGTTTTGGGAGTCTTTTGAGTCTTGGAACGAATTTGAGCACCACTTGTCCTATATATTCCTTGCCTCTAAACTTAGCCCCATTACCACCTTCGTAAAGACCTTATGATCCTTAAGATGGTAAAATTTGATTAGTTGAGTCAATCACTTGAGTAAGCTTATGGTTTTGGTTCATTTGCGCAAGTATATTTTGTTTTTATCTTGAGATGTTTGTTTAAGATTTTGCAAAAGTACTTCATTTCGACTATGTGAGTATTTCTCACATACTTTGAGTGCAAACACAAACCCTCACAAATTGAGTGAATTTATGAGTGCATATCTTTGTGAGTTGATTCATACTTGTCTTATTCATGTAGAGATCCATTTCACCATATTTACTCATTATCTTACTTGTTAAAACATTTTGTTACCATGTATTAACTCTTGAATTCCATATGCTTAAATGATTTAAGTGAAAATCTTTTATGCCATTATAATAATGAAATATTGAGACAAATGGTTAAGAGTTTGCTTGTTTTGGATCTTGTAGTTTAATTTTAGTATTTGCTAGGGACTAGCAAAGTTTAAGTGTGGGGGTATTTGATAGGACGTTAAATAAGCATTATTTTATACCCTTTATACTTGACTTTTAATATTAAAATATTAAATAAATTGATAAAATAATTTGTTTTGTGATTTTTCTGTTTAGATAAATAAAGTTTGTAATTTGGAGCATTTTGGCGAAAGAATCGTCTCGATCGGAATTATAGAAAAAAAATATGGACGAAATTCGGTGGAATTATTAATTTAGTTATAAATAAATTAATTAATTTTCTTTGCAGCCCAAACCCATTTTTAAAATGCAGCCCAGGAGCCCGTCAGCTCGCCACCCCAATCCAAAACCATCGGCCCAGTCCAAGAATCAGCCGCCCAACCCAAAGGAAGACGCTTGCCGAAGCCTCTGCCTCACAATCGGCGCGCGCTTGCCGACTCATGCTCCACCACTTCAGCGCGCGCGTATCGAACGCCAAGCCCCCTCCTCAGCGCGCGCCTGCCGAATTCCAGAACTCCTCTTCAGCGCGTCCCTGCTGAACACCAAGCCTCCTCTTCAGCACGCCACTGCCGAATTTTCTTCTTTCCTTTCCAGCAAAGGCTGCCGGCCATTTTAGTTACTTTCCAGCCCAATTTTGCAACTTTACAACTAAAACCACCTCTAAACATCATCACAAATCTTCATTATTCATCATTCCACTATTCCACATTTTTTATTGTATTTTTTTATTTATTTTTGGTAGTTTTTTCTCCGTATAAATAGGGTTTCATTTCACTTGATGAAATACAACTTCTTTGAGGCACACATTTGAGCCTTTCTTTGAGAGTAACTTTGGCAAAATATTTCCAATACAAGATTTAGAGTTTGAGTCCATATTTCCCGAGTTTATTTCCTCCATCTTCGTAAGGTTCCGTCCGCTGTCGGAGAACCGTGTGAATAATAATCCATTGTTTTCATCCACCTTGAAAGTGTAACAATTACTCTCCATTTACTTAAACTCTTATTTTTGTTATTGGTTTTGATTATAGTTCAATATATGTGAGGTATTTTCTTGCTAATATTTGTAAGTGTTAAATGCAATTTCCATGTGTCTTACTTTATGAATTTTAGTTATTTTATACATTTTAGTGCTTCATACTTCAATTCAATGTTAAGTGTTTTATCCGCTATCGGTGCACTTAGAGTAGAATTGAAGAGACTTAATGTTGATCGCTGTTGGCGCATTCAGTCAAAAACAATAGGTAAATTATGTTGTAAGTGTCGGCCCCTGTCGGTGCATTTATAATATTAAAAAATGTATGAAGGTAATTGAGATGATTAAGGTAAAATTTCGTGATTGTTTTAATATTTGCACTTATTAGAGTATTGGTAAGATGTGTGGTTTAAGAAGGTCACTTGTACATAAATTAGAGTAGAAGAAAGATTAGTTTATATATGCTTTTACTTATTTGCATGATTACAAACCTTTTCAAAACCCCCCTTTTTTATTCTTTATTCTTTATTCTTTTATTCTTTATTCTTTATTCTTTTATTCTTTTATTCTTTTGTTCTTTTATTCTTTTAATTCTCTTAT
Organism: Prinsepia uniflora; assembly: GCA_032719365.1. Lineage (NCBI taxonomy): Eukaryota > Viridiplantae > Streptophyta > Magnoliopsida > Rosales > Rosaceae > Prinsepia > Prinsepia uniflora. The sequence continues at coordinate 57,639,341 of CM064863.1, read as the reverse complement.
TCTTTGATTCCTTTATTCTTTGATTCCTTTACTCTTTAATTTATTGATTCTTTGATTACTTAATTCTTTAATTCTTTAATTCATTAATTTATTAATTCTTTATTCTCTTATTCTTTTATTATTTTATTCTTTAATTCATTAACTTATTCATTATTCTTGTATCCATTATTCTTTCCCACTAAAACATTATTAATGTTCCCTAATTTCCCCGGTTAAGAACAATCCCTATTTATCAATACTACATCTACACAAAAAGGGTTTAAATTGCATAACACGCAAATTACGTATTTAATTTAATGCGTAGTTTGGGTGCAGTCACTTGTTCTATTGGCACCTCGTGCAAAACAACCCATCGCTAACCGACTTATCCTTGGTCCTCCGCACCAACCTTTTATGCTGGCTATGAGTCAACTTCAGTGCCTTGTGCACACCCTTCCTAACTATGGTCTCGGTATCCACCAAGACACTGTCACCGCCCTGTGCGGTAGGTAACCTCCACCCCATTAGCCGAGTCGTTCTGCTGACTAGAAGTCTCGGCCACCTTGTGCTCTGGCCGAGACCTATCCCTACATCGGCAGAGCTGGCCTTATCCTCACTATAAAGGAATGAATACCTTTACACTACTATCTGATGACCCGCCGACGTCTGAGTCGTAGCACCTCCCTTCCGTCACCGGGTTACTATCCTCAGACATCTACAAGAAAATCAGGGAGAACACAACTCAAAGACCGACCCAGACGTTGGAAGATCTGACCACAAACTAAACGGAGTTCATGCTCAGTTCTTCACAATTTCCTACTTTAATCCACAAAAATAAAAGAGAATGATGCTTTTCGTGTTTTTTCACGACTGAGGTAAGAATCGGAAATCGCATCACTGTGAGCACCGTCGCCAAGAGCTGATCGGAAATCACCTTTTTAATTTGACAGAGTTTCGCTCAATCTCTCAAGAATTCAAGTGAGCGAATCGGTAGAGACCCTTCCCTATTTATAGAGCTCGACATGGACAACTGGGCGTCAATAAGCTCAGTGGCCGACATGTGTCGCAACACACCCAGATCAGACCGACACGGGTGACACATCCAACCAAGGGAGACCAACCGCCCCTCCTACAACCTACTTCACCACACTCGACCATGATCACATGACCTACCTATCAGCACACCGTCGAGCCACGTACACCGCTCGGTGGCCGCTGCCCAACCCAGGGCTTAAGGCACCTTCCTGAACATGTTGCACTCCCATCAAGCGAACGTCCCACCAAGCAATTCCCGGTCACCTTTCTCACCATGCACACATAGACATCTCAGGTAATCGACCAAGGTACCTCCACCGAGGCATCTTAGGTAACTGACCAAGGTACCTCCACCGAGTTATCTTATCATAACCAACGACCACATGCCACTCCACCCACATGGCTGAGATGATATCGGCGGACTCTCTTTTCGAGGGACTTGGGGGACTACATGCATACTTCCCACCGAGTCTGGAAGAATGAGACAAGTCCCCGATCGAGAAATTCCACCTCGGTCAAGAATTTGGGGGACTTCTGTTGACACCATATCTGACCAGACTCACTGGACTATACACCTAAAGCCTAAACACAAAACATGGCCCAAGCCCATGTCGTTTACATACCCCCATAATAGGCCCGAGACAAGATGACACATGGAAGTACCTCCATCCTTGATCTGCGTAACACATGTTGACACGCAAATCGAAGAGAATTTTTCCCACATCGAAACTATGAGATTTGAACATTCCACTCACCCATACATAAAGGATACATATTTCCCAATAAAGGTAACTAATAACAACTATTCACTATTAGTCTACCAAACTTACCATTTACCGTTTTCTCTTACAGACAAAGTTATTGACTTGATTGCCGAAGAATCTTAGGTCGATACCACATCGGTGCCCATACTAATAGAAGACCAACGACTCTTCCAGTTGACAGGTTTCAAGGAAGGACACACGTCATTTGGTGATTGGACGACGAGTAATCGACCATTGGAATAATTCTTGCTTAAACAGTTTGGTGCCGGCTGTAGGAAACTGATTAAGTCTGCCCACTCTCTACTGAACCGAGTGCACACTTGTCCCAAACAGAAAAAATACTGGGCAACCACAACCTCAGTGAAGTTACGCCCGAATAAGGATCGATGGCACCGAAAGACAACCCTCCCAACTTTCTACAGATCATCGAGAAATTGCAAAACGACATGGCTGAGGTAAAAGCCAAAGGTAAACATGGCGACTCAAGGTGTCAGGCACTTGATGATCGTTACGTGGAGGTGGCCGAACAACTCCGACTTGCACAGGTCGAGCTCAAAGCCAATTGGGCCAGAGTCGGTGCCAAGGAGGCCGAGTGCTTCAAATGCGCTGAAAAGAACCGCCGATCAGTAGGAAAAAAAAAGCTCCACATCCCCATCGAACCAGTTAAAAAGGCCACTTGGATGCTCATCATCCCGGGTACAAAACAGGGCGAAAAACGAATATACTGGGATGCTCAAGACGCCCTGAGTAAAGGACCCAGGAGACACTGATCGCCTCTCGGCCACTAGGACGGTGGACAACATTCTCGACCCACGGAGAAGAGGCCATCTCGGCACTGAGGGGATCATACCGCTCGGTGGCATCATCGAGACATCAACCAAGAAGGGTTCATTTTGGAAGATCTCATTCCCATCTAGGTCACGGAGTCTGAGGATGCCGAATCGACGCATGAAATCGAGAGCACTGCCCAAAAGACAATTTTTATGACCATTGTGGTTAAATGGAAATGAATATTGAGAAGAATTGTGGAACCTTGCTTATTATGTGTTGATGGTTAGGATGAATTATATTGGTAATTAAGTGATGTTTATACCGATGTTCACATATAGAAATCTATGATGCTAATCATAACGTTTATATAATAATGATATTAATTAAAATGGAGTCAAGCTAATACTACCAAATTGGGAAACATAAACCTAGAATTAATATGGATAATAAGTAAACATAGATTAAGGGATTATGGTGGATACAAAACTATGAAAGAAGCATAGTATGGAGTACATGAAATATATATATATATATATATATATATATATCTATATTTGATTGAACTTCCTTAAGGTTGGCATGTGCTAATATTTATATATTTGATTAATCATAGTATGTTGTTCATATTGGCATGTGCTAATATTTACAAGATGCATAATTTATAAATTAGGGAAAAGGTGCTTACCTAAGGATTTACATGTGTAATTATTAATACAAAGAGGTAACTTTTACTAATATAATGTTATGTGTTATATTGTTTCAATATAAAAGCTAATAGTATAAGGAGTATATGAACATAAGAACTATGTGAAAGTATTTTGGATATTAGTATATAACTGATATTGCGATCTATGTTAAGTAAATGATGATGAGATTAAGATTGGAATTGGTCGAATTACCAAATTTCACTACTTATCGGGGGAGTGGGTTGGACGTGGGCGGTAATCCTAGAAGTGTGGGTATAAGTTGGTTTGTCTAATACGATTACAGGCAATAAAATTTGAAATATCTTTTGTCTGACGAGAGTTGTCTGACGAGAGCAGGACCAAGTCCAGTTCTCTAGGAAATTTGGGACAGGACATGTCACTACAGCTTGACCAAGTAAATGGAGAACCTAAAAAAGGAAGGGAAAAAGTGAACAGTTTACTAGACATAGCTTTACCAAAAGGTAACAACTCTTTCATAGGCCGGTCCTAACAACCCTTATATTCCTCCGATTGTAAAACTTCACTAAAACCCCTCACAATGTAACGACTCGAAATTCGAGAAAAATAAAAATTGGAAAAATTAAGTGAAAATGACAGTTTTTCCTTTGTAAGGACAAAAATGTTGACTTCTTGACCGAGACACTTTGTGGATGTTTTGTAAGGACCATTAGATAGGCCTCAAATTCCTGAATACGTAGACAGTTAGCATGTCAAAATAGAGTTTGGATAAATTCATTTAAGTCTAAAAAATATAGGGGTATTTCGGTAATTTTGGAATTATGGGTATTTTGGTAATGTTACAATAGGGACCTAGGATGTTCTAGAGCTTTCTTCATTTTTCTGTCTCTAATTTCTTCCACCGACCTAGAATACTATATATATAAGTGTAGTGTGTATGTATGAGTTCGTTCAGGGAAGAGTGACTAAAAAGAAGAAATGAAGAGAAACACGGATGAACTCGTAAGAGAAAGAACTTGACAAGTCCCTTCCCCGTAACCGACGAGATCCTACTCCCGTCTAATAGTTACCTTTAACTAAAACCAAGCTTAAAGAAAAAATAATAAAGATACAAGTTTAACACTGTCGGACAAGGGATATTTACAATAATTTACAGAGCATAAGTATTACTATTAAGTACAACTTAAAAAAAGAGGTCTAGTCCTACCCTAGTATCACATAGAGTGCGTAGAGTCTAGTCTATGTTTATGCCTTTGATCACATAGTAGATCCCCAATCTCGGGTTACGGCCTAGAGGGTAAATAAGGAAAAATCGCAAAATTGTGAGTGGACGAAAAAGAATATTTTTGAAACCACATAGTACAAATCAAAAGTAAACTACCCTCCACTTAGAAAATCGTATATACATAAGAGAAAGAAATATTTAAATACCGATAATGGGAAAAAGTTGAGAAATCTTGAAATACGTGCAAACAAGCCAAAATATCCAACAACACCAACAATCAAATCAACAGATAACCATAATAAAGAATCACAACCACAGTCACAATTAGTCAACCCATCCTCGATGCCTGCAAATTAAATCATCATATCATCCCTGCTCTACCGGTAGGCCATACCACTAGAGAAAATAGAGCTCAACTCCAGACGTCCGAGTCTGGATCGACCAAGGAAAACAGAGTTCAGCTTTGGATGTTTGGGTCCAAGCACCAATAACCCGTCTCAAAAAAATAGTGCCCTGCCCTGAATGTTTGAGACTAAACAACCGCTTAGGAAAATAGAGCCCAGCTCTAGACGTCTGAGCATCAATCATATAGCATCCCGGGAGAGTTGTCCATCACACATCACAAACCATAGATATATCCAAAAATCACACAATCTTTTCACATATCCAATCCACAATAAAAAACATCCGTCAAATCCGCAATTCAAAAACCAAGGCCTATGCTCAAAACACAAGTTATATAAAAAAAACCCTGTAAACCATGCCATCGACATAATTTGAAAAAAAATCATATACTAATCATAGCCAATCAATTATCATCAAAATCATATAGAAAATTTATCAAAATAGCTAAATATGCATGCACATTATTTTGAAGAAAATAAATGTCCACATAAAGTTGTTATTTTGATGTTCAATCGCGATTTGGTTGCTCCTCACCAGCTCCAGAGGTCGTGTCACCTATCAGAATCATAAATCTCGGGTCATAAAAGCCCTATATAGGTTCCCAATGTAAGCCCTAAGTCCTAGGATTTATTTATGAATTTTTAAACTTGAAATATACACTTTAAACCCTTAAAACTACCCCTAGACGATGTCCGATCGCCTCGAAACCACCACTATTAGATTCAGGACGTCGAAAATTATCAGACGAGCGCACGCACGGCAATAGTCTACCATGCCTCTAGATTCACGCCCATGCGTCGTCACACACTGGTGGAAATCTGATGTACCTTTCACTCGTAGCCACCTAGTTCACACGCGTGCACGCACGACAATAGTCAGCGCTGACATGTCTGCCTCGTGGTGCCACATGGTCTGATAGGTTTTGTTAGAATTGCCACGTGGTAGACACGTGGCTGCTAGTGGGCATCCATGTGGCTGTCACATTAGTGCCATGTCAGCACGCTGTCAGTCTAAATTAGCCATGTGGCTTACCACGTTAGTATGGCCATGTCACTTATCTTCGACCCCGCGACGGGTTGACCCAAAACTTTAGTTTTGGGGTTTTTAACCCAGTGGGTTGACCCCAACCCTAATTCGATGAGTGTTCATCCTTTTTCTATCCTTCTTCGACCAAAACCTTCAAGTCAAACCCTAGACTAGATCTATGATGTGAACCAAAGGTTCCTCAACTTAACCCTTTTTTTAGTTATAGTAGTTGTGCAAGTAAAGGATCGTTCAAGCCGGGGATTAAGGATACCATGTTGTTTGTTTGTAAACTTAATTAAAAGATGATTAAAGGGGAGTTTGAAAACGTTGAGTTGTTACAAAGTAGAAAACTAGGTTTGTTTTGAATTGATTGGGAGAAAACTTTCGTTAAGAGCACGTTTATCTTCCACTAAGTCTTTTACCTTATCCAATTACCTTTCCATCTTACTTCTTTTACTTAGTTATGTTGCCTTCAACCTAGAATAGACCATGAACGCATGAATCTATCCTAACACCTTACTAATATTCCTTAGTTCAATAGTGCATTAAAACCAAGGAATTCTTTAACTTTGAGAAAAAAAATTTCAAGCAAGATTAAAGATCATTAAACCTTTTAAGATTGATTGAAGAATAAGTCTCAAATAACTCTCATTAAATTACATTGACGTGATTACGATCCTGAAAAGCCCTTGCTACTTACAAACATAAGATCAAATGCGCCATATGCTCTACCTTATAGTTTTAGCAATACTTTTACATTTATCATAGTATGTATGCATCCATAAATGAACCTCATAAAAGATAGATTACACACAAATCACGGCAAACATACATAAGTAAAGTCGGAAGTAAGACTTAAGAAAAATTTCAAACATTCATGACTTAGGGCCTCAACAATAGCCCCTACCTAAAAGAGGGTTTAGCTATGCATAAGGATTCCTTCTTGCATTGAATGTGAGGCTAAGTATAAGAGAGAACTTCATTGAACGCTTGTTGAATTCAGAGTAGAGCACTTGGATTCCTTCTTGCATAAGGATTAAATCATTGCAACTTCTTGGATTCCTTGAGTGGCAAGAGCCCTTATACAGCTGGCCACGATTCTAGCTTGATTCTAATTGGTCCCTAAGTGTGAACACACTTCTAAGGCGGCTAGGAACCAAGAAGGAACCTTCCTGATCGATCTTGAATTCTCTAACTGAATTACTAACTTGGCAATGACAGCTGGATGAGGTCTGAGTAGCCTGATCACTTTCTTGATGGTGGGAGGAACCAAAACAAATCTAAAACCCAAGAGGGCCTGGAATTTGGCCTGGAATAAAGGCCATTTTTGAAGTACCATAGAACTTGGCCGTGATGAGGGATTTGCAAAGATGACCCAATTTTTGGAGGGAATGCATCAAGAGGGCCCAAAAATACCATCGTTGACACGTCCAAATCGAGTTGCCAAAAGTTGTCCCTGGGACTGGTCAGGGACTTGAAATGAGGCTCCATGATTTAAAAATTGGAAGTTCTTCAAAACAGGCCCTGATGAGGCACCTGATTAGCTCATGATATATAGGTCATGAATCCCTAATAAGGGCCTGAAAAAATGGTACTAAATGATATGAAACAAAGGTGGCCAAAATTGGGAACCGCTGGCACAAAATGAGGTACACGGGTGTGGTCTTGGCCTTGGTACTCGTCTTGGTCTGGAACTGGAAACGGTGAATACGGTGGAACATGAGGGAATAAGATGGAACAAGACCTTGAAACATGTCACCCGGTGATATGTTTTGGTACTTAGTTACGTCAGGCCCCTGGTTCTCGACTGGGCATATGCTGGAACACGAGCTGGTTATTTTCTGCGAACATGTCACTAGTGAGGGTCGAATCGTAAAGATAGACAACATAAATAAATATGAAATCTATTCTATTCAGTTTAACCTTGCAAGTGCACAAATCGTGAAGATAGTATTACAAATAAGTAAGGGTCGAATCCCACAAGGACTTGTCTTAACGTTCAATCCACATTATTTCTTAGATTAATTAATCAACTCAGACATTTATCAACATTAAAATAAAACACAAACACAAGCTCGTATTAGAATTAAGTGCCCATGCAGGGGTCCGACTAAGGCTCACCCCATACATATTATCTTCTCTTAGATTGCAAGTTTAAGCGTGATGTGCCCGTTCCTAAACAACTATTACTAATGGTGCGTGATAATGCATGAAACATGAAGAAGATTTAATGACACTACACTATCCCTAGAAAAGTGATGTGCAATCCTAGCGATTCATGAGTTTAGATTACGAATAAGAGTCTCCAACCCCCCCCCCCCCCCCCTCCCCCCCCCCCCCTCCTCCCCCCTAAACGTGATGCTACAAATTGCAGGGTGAACACAAACATCGAGGTGATCCGTTAAGAAATTCCATCAATAATTATACACAAATAAGGTAGCAAAGCTTATAAGAATAAATTGAGTTCATGAAGCGCAGTAATCCAACAAATCTAGGCATGCATAACAATCATAATCAAGAGCCAGAAATCAAACAAGAACTAACATGGCTAGGGCTTCAAGTAATCCTAAGCCTAATTACACTACTCAAACATTATTGAATTAAGCAAAGACATAAAAGAAAGATGCATAAACATAAATAAAGCAATAAATAATAAAAGGAACGAAGGAAAACTCCCTCAAGGTAGACGTGCTGAATTTGAAGATGCTTGAATTAAGATTACAAAACTCTAAACGAAGAACATGAATTGAATTACTATGAAGTCTAAAATTTGGCAGAATTCCGAGGACCTTCAAGAGGTAAATTAGCGCCCCCCCCCCCCCCCCCCCCCAACACACACACACACACACAAAATAAACTCTAATACCCCTATTTATAAGAGAATAATTAATCATCTTAAAAATAGGAGTTATTAATCCAATTCTATAAGGAAAAGACTTCCTAATTAATTAAGAAATCTAATTAAAAACATTTCCTACAAGTAAAAGAATTGAAAATAAAAATACAAAAGGAAATAGGACTAAAATCCTTATACAATATGGAGATTAGGTGCAAAAGGAAGTTGGAATTAACCTAAAAATAACCCAAACAAGGAATTAAACCTTCAGGATCGTTTTCGGGGGTCAACCACCGAAATTGGGACGGTCAAAGGCGCAATCAACTCCTGGTCAACGTACATATGCTGTGCAGGGGAGTTTGATGGCAGTGCATCAATTCTGGAATGCGTGCTTCAGGATACGCGCGCTGAAGAAGAAGGCTGGAGTTTGGTAGGCATTTATTGAAGAGGGAGGCGTGCTACAGTGACATGCGAAGGACTCTCTGATGCCTATTTCCATGGGCATCCACCGATTTAGGTGATTCTTTCGCCCAAATTCTCGTAATTCCAAGTTCTCTTTGATCTACATATATCTCACAAAATATATTATTTTCTCCAATTGCGTAGAATGAAATATTAATAAAACATAAGCAAAAGGGCATTAAATCATGGATAAAACATGCATAAATTATGACCTGTGAAATACCCTCAAACCTTTATTTTTCTAGTCCTCGAGCAAAACACAAAAACAAAAACTCGATCTAGTTAAGATAAGCATTTAAACCTCTAGGTTCACCTAGTAGGAGGAGTTTTTTCTCCTGAGGGTTATAGAAGCACAATACCCACAAACGTTTTACTTATGCAACTAAAATGCTAGAAATCATGCATCAACAAGTTAATAAGAACTAAGAACTGAAAAAAAAAACTCACAAAAATCCAAGGAACATGCCATAACCGTGAACTCAAGGTGTCGAGTGTTTATACCAATATCTCAAATGATGAAACTAGAAAACAACGTCATCTAAACACCCTAAAAATATTTCGCCTCGACTCTAATCCTCACTAGGCATCACTCAATAAACACACGAATCCCAAGCATATGTGATGAATTTATGTAAAGAAAATCAAATTAATCACATATGAATTTCAATGAAGAACAGCACTTATATGTAAATATGATCTCAAGAAGGAATTGAAGTTTAATAACGGAGATACGTACCTTAATCCTTTGCATAACCATTCACAAGATCAATAGGTCTTCATTCAAGGGTTGTAATGGTGCTAGGTTCTTGGGTTTAGAAAGGAAGTTGGAATTCAAAGAACCTAAACCGCATCAAGGCATGCGAAGTCATGACTCGGACCTTGAGTACTAGATAATGAAACCGTGCTTGAGCTTACTACATTGCTCTAATTTGAGGTACTTGGCTCTTAACTCAAAGTTCATTACTTTTTGTTTTCTTTTCTAGTTTTTTTTTAATTGCAATTTTTTTCTTTTTTTTTCTTTTGCATTCTATTATTTTCTTTTTCACTAATGAATTTGATACATTTTTGTTTACATGAGCTGAGCCAAGATCATGCAATAACTTCCTCAATCTACAACTAAACGAACGATCTTTTTCCATTCAAGCATACTTCCATCACATGAGTATAAGTAGCACAAAACATTAACATATTTCCTCCTCACCATGAATCTCATTTGATGCAACCTTGACACAAGTTTAGATTATAGGGTGTTGCCATTATGAACGGTTCAAAATTTGGTTAGGTCATATTCTAGGTGAAGAACAAAACGGCTAATTGTTTGGCTTCAAAGGGGCTTAGGGAGCATGCAATGTGGACGGGGAAAAGAAGGGCCTTTAGGAGCTAAAACACACATATCCTATATCACATCTCATAAAAAATCATACATCAAATCAAGGGCATCCAATAGATATGGTTCTTTAAACATCAGTGCAAATAGAAAGAGATCATGCAATTATGAACAAAGTGATGAGTGTTTGAGAGTAGAAACAAGTAGATCACTCAAAAATTCTCACAATGGTATTCTCCACTAATTTTCGAAGCATGCTCAAAATCAATTGCTTTGGTTGCTTAATCACTTGATTATTGTATTGTGAAGTGCAAGTGTGAGTTCAATGGCAATGACAATGATTCTTAGCAAGCACAAGCAATTCACACATTCTATCATTCATATTAACTTGTTTTAGAATAAAAACTAGCATCACAAAATAAAAAACAGCAAAGAAAACAAAACAGAAAATTAAAAAACAGCAAGGAAATAAGAGCAGAAAATAAAAAACAGCAAGGAAATCAAAACAGAAACTGAGTTGTGTACCCCTAAACTTAAGTCCAATACCCCCAAACCTAAATTAAAAACATTGTCCTCAATGTTTTGAGCATAAAACGAAGACAAACTCATGAGTGAGAGGGAGAAAAACGTCCATAAGAAAAAGGGAACAAATCAGAGCTAGGTTTCCTCCTAGGAGCGCTTGATTCAACATCTAGGCGAGACGAGGAAAGCCTCGCATGTGAGGGTAGGCTCACGGGCCACAGGGAACTCGAGGGACTCCAAACTTGGCTCTCCTTTAGTGGTATCATGCCTGCAATATAAATTAATTGATTTAGTTTGACAAGCAGAAATCTACTTCCTAGACTTTAACATTTTAGGGAACAAATACAAGAAATATTTGAAAGTAAGCAAGAAGTGCTTCATCCCAATGGACAAATAAGGACGAAGGTGGATGTGGGGCGGGGGGAGGGGCATGTAGGGGCCTTGGATCCTTGGGCGGTGTTCTTGAACCTTTCTTGGAGCTGAATGTCTCAAAGGAACATACCACCATCTTGATACTTCCTTCATCTTGCCTCCTACAAGGATCATTAAACCTGCACAAACCATTAGGGACAACATCAAATTTCTCACCAAAACATCTAAGTTGAGTAAGGAACTTAAATGGTGAAGATAAGGATAAGTAAGGCCCTGGATAAGTAAGGATAAGAAGTGCGTGAGGAGTTGAGGCAGCAAGGATAGGTGCTGGAATTTCTGGACCTTGGCCAAAACTTGGTGCAATGCTTGTGGGTTTGGTTCTATTTCATGAACATCAAGAGCATGACCCGAGGTGCATTCATTGGTGCTATCCGTAGGTGGCAAGGGGACATACACATCATTATCCTCATCATCCCAATCGGGTTCCCAAAGAAGTTTCAATCGAAGGTGCTCTAGGTCTTTGTCCTCTAAGAGGGCTTCCTGTAGTGTTTTTTGAGATCGGGCCTCAGTTAGTGCATCCCAGAGTGTTTTTTGAGGTTGGGTAGTCCTAGGATCCAAAAGAGGAGGAGTCCAACTGTAGGGTGCTGGTTCACTCCATCCTTGGTGGTATCGCTCTATATAGGGCTGATTGTAAGACTCAGACATATACATGCAATCTTGGGGGTATGCACATCCTCCTTGATTACTTGGAACCGAAGGAATATGTGCATAGGGCTCGTAGGCCCAACCTTGAGAAGAATAATAGCTATTCCACGACACCATCATACCTAGACACGTAACAAGAAGAAAACCAAAAAATTATATACAAAACAAAAAGAAAACCACTAAGTCAAAGGAATCAAATAAAATGGACACTGTTGAGGAACAAGTCCCCGACAACAGTGCCAAAAACTTAATAGTGATTTTACCAAGAACAATAGAAGTACTAGGAAAAACCTCTACGTGTAATAACTTTGCAAGCGCACAAGACGTGTAGATAGTATAGATGCAAGCAAAGGTCGATCCCACAGAGACTTGCTCAATGATATCCAATTCCGTTTAACTCAACTGACTTAAATGGAGTAACTAAAATGCAAATATAGGGGGTTGTCACGTTGAATGAATGCAAGTAAATTAACTAAGATTAACTAACAAAGTCGAGCTAGGGTTTCTATCCACTTTTACCAATTATAGTTCCATTATATTTCCTTGATTAGATTACTATGCATGTACTAGAATTAAGTGCCCATGCAGAGGTCCAGCTAAGGCTCACCCTACACATATTATCTTCTCTTAGATTGCATGTTTAAGCGTGACCCTAAACAACTATTACCGATGGTGCGTGATAATACATGAAACATGAAGAAGATTTAATGACACTACACTCTCCCTAGAAAAGTGATGTGCAATCTTAGGGAGTCATGAGTTTAGATTACGAATAAGAGTCCCCTCCCCTCCCCTCCCCTTAAACGTGATGCTACAAATTGCAGGGTGAACACAAACATCGAGGTGAACCGTCAAACAATTACATCAACAATTATACATAAATAAGGTAGCTAAGCTTATAAGCATAAATCGAGTTCATGAAGCGCAGTAATCTAACAAATCCAGGCATGCATAACAATCATAATCAAGAGCCGGAAATCAAGCAACAACTAACATGGCTAGGGCTTCAAGTAACCCTAACCCTAATTACACTACTCAAACATTATTGAATTAAGCATAGACATAAAAGAAAGATGCATAAACATAAATAAAGCAATAAATAATAAAAGGAATGAAGGAAAATGACCTTAAGGTAGACGTGCTGAATTTGAAGATGCTTGAATTGAAAAGAGTGCTTGAATTAAGATTACAAAACTCTAAACGAAGAACATGAATTGAATTACTATTAAGTCTAAAACTTGGCAGAGTTCTGAGGACCTTCAAGAGGTAAATTCGCCCCTACAATAAACCCTAATACCCCTATTTATAAGAGAATAATTAATTCTCTTAAAAATAGGAGTTTTTATCCATATCTATAAGGAAAAGGCTTCCTAATTAATTAAGAAATCTAACTAAAAACCTTTCCTACAAGTAAAGGAATTGAAAATAAGAATACAAAAGGAATATGACTAAAATCCTTATACAATATGGAGATTAGGTGTGAAAGGAAGTTGGAATTAACCTAAAAATAACCCTAACTCGGAATTAAACCTTCAGGATCGTTTTCGATGGTCAACCACCTAAATTGGGGCGGTCAAAGGCGCAGTCAACGCGCAGTTGTTGTGCAGGGGAGTTCGGTGGCTGCGCATCGATTCTGGAATGCGTGCTTCAGGATATGCGCGCTGAAGAAGAAGGTAGGAGTTTGGTAGGCATTTACTGAAGGGGGAGGCGTGCTAGAGTGACATGTGAAGGATTCTCTGATGCCTATTTCCGTGGGTATCCACCGAATTCCCGTGCCATTTTCTTTCCTTCATAACTTCTTCGTTTCAACTCCGATTTAGGTGATTCTTTCGTCCAAATTCTCGTAATTTCAAGCTCTATTTGATCTACACATTTCTTACAAAATATATTATTTTTTTCCAATTGTATAGAATGAAATATTGAAAAAACATAAGTAAAAGGGCATTTAATGATGGATAAAAAAAACTTGTTGGATAAAATAGACAACATAAATAAATATGAAATCTATTCTATTTAGTTTAACCTTACAAGTGCACAAATCGTGAAGATAGTATAACAAATAAGCAAAAGTCGAATCCCACAAGAACTTGTCGTAACGTTCAATCCACATTATTTCTTAGATTAATTAATCAACTCATACATTTATCAACATTAAAATAAAACACAAACACACGCACACATGGGGGGTTTTAAAGATTATTAAAAATAAGAAATAAAACAATTAATATAAAACAATAATAAAAATAAATAGGTTAAGGCACTCTATCCACCACTAACCAATTATAGTTTTCCTTAGATTTCGTTAATTAGATTGATATACATGTATCTGAATTAAGTGCTCATGCAGAGGTTCGGCTAAGGCTCACCCCACACATATTATCTTCTCTTAGATTGCATGTCTAAGCGTGATGTGCCCGCCCCTAAAAACTTTTACCGATGATGCGTGATAATGCAAGAAACATGAAGAAGATTTAATGACACTAGACTATCCTTAGAAAAGTTATGTACAATTCTAGTGAGTAATGAGTTTAGATTACAAATAAGATTCCCCCTCTTAAACATGATGCTACAAATTGCAGGGTGAACACTAACATCGAGGTGATTCGTCAAGCAATTACATAGACAATTATACACAAATAAGGTAGCTAAGCTTATAAGCATAAATTGAGTTCATGAAGCGCAGTAATATAATAAATTCAGGAATACATAACAACCATATTCAACAGCCATAAATCTAATTATGAACTAACATGGCTAGGGCTTCAAAAAGCCCTAACCTAAAAAGAAACTACAAAATAAAAGAAATTATAAAATAAAAGACAAAATTATTTCGCTCTTTTTATTTTTGAATATAAACTAAAAACTCTAAACCTTTAAAAACTTGAACCCCCATTTACATAAACTCTAGTACCTCTGTTTATAAGAGAATAATTAATCCTCCTAAAAATAGAAGTTTTATAATTAAATTCTATAAGGAAAAGGTTTCTAAAATAATTAAGAAATCTAATTAAAACCTATCCTACAAGTAAAGGAATTGAAAATAAGAATAGAAAAGGAAATAGACTAAAATCCTTATACAATATGGAGATTAGATGTGAAAGGAAGTTGGAATTATGCCAAGATTGGACAAAAAACTCGGAATTAAGCTTCAGGAGCATGTTTCAGTGGTCAACCACCAAATATGGGCGATCAAAGGGTGCAGTCAACCCTTGGTCAACGCACTGGCGGCTGGTCTAGGCGTTCGGTGGAAAGCCACCGAACTGGAGTTCAGGGCATTAGGATGCGTGTGCCGTGGAGAAGCGAAGTTGTTCGGCCGGTGCTTATAGAATGGGGGTCCAAGCTACAGTAATGCGCGAAGGACCCCAGATGCTGATTTTGGTGGATGACCACCGAATTTCCTGTGTATTTTTGTTTCCTTCATAACTTCTTCGTTTTAACTCCGATTTAGGTGATTCTTTCGCCCAAATTCTTGTAATTCCAAGGTTTATTTGATCTATACATTTCTCACAAAATATATTATTTTCTCCAATTGCATAGAACAGAATATTAACAAAACATAAGTAAAAGGATATTAAAACATGGATAAAACAAGCACAAAATATGATCTAACAAATACCCCCAAACCAATATTTTGCTTTGCTAGTCCTCAAACAAACTGAAAAATTAAAAATTACAAACCGAAAAAGACTCAATCTTAATTAAGATAGAATATTTAAACCCCTAGGTTCACCTAGTAGGAGGAGTTTTGTCTCCCGAGGGTTATAGCAGCACGATACCCACAAACGCGTTGCTTAACAACTAAAACATTAAAAGCATAACTTTTTAGCGAATTAATAAGAGCCAATGTAAGTCTATCATGCTTTGCTAAAGAGATTTCATAAACCAAAATATGTATCATGTGTAAATGTGAATGCCAAAACTTCTAGTAAATAAGTTTAAAGACAACTACATTCAAATGTTTTAGAAAGATTTCTCCTCGACTCTAATCCTCACTAGGTAACTCTCAATTTTCACACAAGAATACTAGGCTTACACTCAATCAAGCATATGTGATAAATTTATGTAAAGGAAATCAAATATAATCACATATGAATATTCAATGAAAGAACAGTTAATTTTCTTAAAATAGATCTCATGGAAGGAATTGAAAATTAAGAACATAGGTACATACCTCAACTCCAAGCATAATTTCCCATATGATCCGTTAGGTCTTCAATTAAGGTTGTAATGGGGCTAGGCTTATGGTTAAAGAACAAACGATATGGATTTCAAAAAAACTTTAGGTTGTACCAAGGCATGAAGTATCATGACTTGAACTTTTCTTGAACTTTAAACACATCCAAACACCTTCACATGGTTTTAACAATCGTGATTACACTTATAATTCTGAATTTGAATCAATCACACATTTTTAGCCCAATTCCAACATTTTTTTTCTTTGAACGCAAAAATTATGTTCCCAACAACGTTCGAACCTTTTTTTTTCTTGAACGCAAAAATATTGTCCTTCAACGTTCAAAACTTTTTTTCTTCTCTTTTTTATTTTTATTTTAAGTTGGAATTGAACTAAATTGTCTTTTAAAGATGGCACCATTATCGAACTTGGATAATTTTTTTTTTCATGATCTTCAATTTTGAGCCACCTTAGCACAAACCTAAGTTATAGGACATGGCCAAAACATAAGGCAAGTGGTTAGAAGGATTACGATTTAGGTGATGAAAGAAAAAGTTTAAATGTTTGACTTCAAAGTTGCTTAATGGACCACACACAAGGGTTGGATAAAGGCTTAATTAGGGTTAAAATGCATAGCCTACATCATCTCTGATGGTAAATTAAACTTAGAATTTAATAGCACCTATATAAAAGATTACTTATTTAATAATCAATGCAAATAATGATAATGAGATCAACAATTATGAACAGAAATCGAAGAGTGTTTAAGAGTAGAAACAAAATAAATCCCTCTAAAAAATGGCAATAGGCTCATAAACTCACAAGGGTAGTCTCCACTAATTTTCTAAAAGTCATTTAAACATACTCATCTTGTCTACTTAATCTCATCAAGTATGGTATTGTGAAGTGCATAATTATGATACAAATTAAATATGGCATAACCTCAATAAAACATTAATGATCAACTTAACATATACACCCTTATTAATAAGAAAAAAGCAATAAATTTACTACCAGAAATAAAAATAATAATAATTTTTTTTGCACAAAATTAAAAAAAAATTAATTTTTTTTTTGAAATTTTTTTTCTGAAATTTTTTCTTTTGTTATTTTTTTTCACAAAATTAAATAAAATAGGAAAAAATGATTTTTTTTTATTTTTTTTACTTGTCAAAATTCCCCTTTCCAAATATATTTCTAAATTTTTAAATGAAAGTCCATAACCCCCAACCAAAATTGAACATTGTCCTCAATGTAATAAAGCAAAGATTAAATGAAAATAGTAAAGTTGAGGCATGACATCAAACAAAATAAGAAGAACAAAAAGGAAAGGAAAGATCTAACTGGATTGGGTTGACTCTCAATAAGCGAGTACCTAAAAAAAACAAACAAACTGAGTTAATCAACAATCTAAGATATATAGACACCGTTAAAGGACAAAGTCCCCGGCAACAGCGCCAACAACTTGTTGGATAAAATAGACAATATAAATAAATATGAAATCTATTCTATTCAGTTTAACCTTACAAGTGCACAAATCGTGAAGATAGTATAACAAATAATCAAGGGTCGAATCCCACAAGGACTTGTCTTAACGTTTAATCCACATTACTGCTTAGATTAATTAATCAACTTAGACATTTATCACATTAAAATAAAACACAAACACACGCACACATGGGGAGTTTTAAAGTTTATTAAAAATAACAAATAAAAAACTTAATATAAAACAATAATAAAAATAAATAGGTTTAAGGCACTCTATTCACCACTAACCAATTATAGTTCTCCTTAGATTTCGTTGATTAGATTGATATGCATGTAGTGCCCGTGCAGGGGTCCAGCTAAGACTCACCCCACACATAATATCTTCTCTTAGATTGCATGTTTAAGCGTGATCAAGGATTAAAATATCAATATCGACGGATATATCGCTAGTCAAATTTACGGATATGTGGCCCCAAATATCAGTATCAATATCGATATCGTTTACGGTCAACAAAAATGACGGAAATTTGGTCTAAAAGTTGGAAATTTGGAATGAAACTTTGGGAAAAACTTAAGTACCCAATGATTGAAATATAGGACTAATAAAAACTTTAAAATGACTTTGATATAATAAATGTACGATGAATAATATGATAGAATATAAGTCTGATGATAACTAACAGTATAAAACCTTAAAGATAAACTTAAATTAAAACATAATTTTATTGATAATGTTGCACTAAGAATACTTTACACATTGAACTTCATTAAGAATAAGTATAATGTCTACTAGATTGAAAATTGGATTGGTCTCCATCTACCAAGGAGCAAAAACACATATATTCTAAATTAAAACAAATATTACTAAATATGTAAGTTAAGCCATATTTCACATTAAAACATCTATTCTAAATTAAAACATATATTATCAAATATGTGAGTTAAGCCATAATTTACATTAAGACAAATATTACCAAAGCCATATTTTTGGTGGATTGAATTATTTGTCCCAATGTTACCTGGTTTGCAGGTCAGTCCGGTACGAAAGATGGAATCGGGTACGGGGTACGATAGGTTAGATGGATCCTAGTACGCTAGGGTATACATAACTGGTATGAATTTTTGGGTCGCAATTCATTTGTATATTTTTCTCGGTTTGTATTTTAGATCGCTCAAAATTTATTTAATATAAATTTAATTGTTATTTTATTTAACTATCTTAGTCATCATATTTAAAAATAAAAGATAATATAAATAAAAAATCTCTAACAAAATAAAAAATTTCAAACAAATTGCATTAAAAAATAACAAATTTCCAAATTAAATCCATAAAAAAATAATAAACTAACAAAAATAACAATTTTTTTCTTTTTACCCAAAATACTATTAGGAAATGGATCTCCTAATCTCCAAAGAAAAAGAAATCACATACTAAACAACCTTTCACCTACATTAAAAAAAAAGAAAATTATGTATGTATTGCTAATAGAATTGGATTGGTTTCTTTTTCATAAATCTAAACAATTTAATTATACTATAAAAATATTTTTATTAATTGTAAATTAGCAATTAGTGTAACGACCCGTCCTGGAAGTCGGGATTAGAATACGGACTAATCATGATTAGCAGGGGTAATCGGTGATTAGTTGGGCGAACTCGGACGAACGGTGCAAAATGACCGTTTTGCCCCTAGTCGTGGGCAAAACGTTGACTTTTAGTTCAGACGGTCAAATGGACTTTGACCAGTGACCGTGACATAGTTTGGGACGTCACGAGTTCATAGATAGGCGGCACGTTCGATTCCGACGTTCGTGGTGAAAGTTATGACGTTCGGAAGTCCAGGGGCATTTCCGTAATTTTGGTGAAATAAGGGAAAATGTTGACTTTTTGATCGGGAGGTTCGATGGCCGAGGACCAAGGACCGTTAGGGAGGTCTCGATGCCCTGAGTCCGTGGACAGGCGACACGCATCAATCGGAGTCCGGATGACCGAGTTACGGGCCTAGTTGCGTGAGGGGCATTTTGGTAATTTTCTGCGCAAGGGCAGAAATGTAATTTCACGGGGTGTTTCTGGGCCATGTACTGTTCACTCACGGTGGGAAGCAGGGGCAGAGCACGATGTCTTGAGTGGACTGAACCCTACATTGTTTAATCTATAGTGGAAGGTCAGAACGGATTGTTAATTAGGATTGAGGAAGTGGAGACATGGCTGAGTGGGACTGGGAGGATCAGTCGTGCACGGTGCACGGGTGGTTTCAATTTCTGGTGGGGTTCTGTGTACGGGAAGCAAATTCCCAGTGGTCTGAGAATGTTCCCACGAGTTGTCGCCCTCATTGTGTGATTAGCTGAGTTGTGAGCTGAGGGGCATCATTTGAGTAAGGTCTGAGTTGGAGAATTAGAGTGTTGGGTGCCTGTGTCCGAACTGAAAAACAGAGAGATGGGAACCGCGAGCAATTGATCGTCCTTGTGTGTGTGTGAGTTCTGTGAGGTTCTGTGATCAAATGTGAGTGATCAGACAGACTAGTGAATGATTTTGGCTGAGAATCGTGTGAGGGCAAGCCTCTATGTGTGAGTGAGCTCTCAGGAAAAACAGAGAGGTGTTGACAGGGTGGTGCAACCAGGAGTAATCATGTTGAACCAATCTGGTGCGAGGGGAGATTGGGACGACTCTGGGAACCCAGTAGGATGCGGCGGTGAGCACGGTGGCAGACGGCAGGCAGGTAATTCTCATTTCCCTCTATGCGCTCTGTTTTGCCATTTTGGTTCAATCGTTAATCATGTTGAACCAATCTGGTGCGAGGGGAGATTGGGACGGCTCTGTGTGAGTGAGCTCTCAGGAAAAACAGAGAGGTGTTGACAGGGTGGTGCAGCCAGGAGTAATCATGTTGAACCAATCTGGTGCGAGGGGAGATTGGGACGGCTCTGGGAACCCAGCAGGATGCGGCGGTGAGCACGGTGGCGGACGGCAGGCAGGTAATTGTCATTTCCCTCTATGCGCTCTGTTTTGCCGTTTTGGTTCAATCGTTAAGTCGTGAGGTTTGGGAGTGAGTAGAAGGTTTCTGTTGGTTCTGTTAGACTCCTTGGGCCCTTAGGAATCTTATGGTTGTGACGCCGTGATGGGGGGAAACTCTGGTGGCCGGGAGTCGAAACAGGGCTTTGACGGGTTTTAAATTCGAAGTTTGGAAGGGTTGAAACAGGCTCAATCTTCGTGATTCAATTAACTAAATCAATAGATTGTGATTGGACGAATCTAATGGACTAATTAGGATTGAAAACCCCCTAGAATAACCAGAGAACCGTGAACGCCGGTCTGAACCTGGTGAACCGGGTTCACTAGAGATAGACGATGACACTGTAGCGGCGCGTGGGCTTCACGCGCAACCGCTTGCGGCGGCGCGTGGGGGCGCGTGGGGAGTCTAATGGGGAAGTGTCCAACATGGGAAATAATCTACGCAACGTAACGGACATTTTAGCGTTGGTTTCGTGTCAATCAGACCCCCGTTTCGACATTGTTCAGAATGTCCGAAGGTTTTAAGTCGGGTTTAAAAATACTTAAAAATTCGGGAAAATTTCGGGACTTGAATAGGATGTTGATGAAGAGATTAGTAACCCTCTATTGTGATATGACCAGGTTCGGGAGTCCCGGCGTTAGTAACGAGGCCCGGGAAGGCCGGTGGCACGCGTATCGAGGCGCTCGGTTCAACAGTCTGTGAGTGGACATTTGGTTTTTATAAATTCTATGCATGCATAACTGTTTCATGATTTTTATAATTGTGATTATATGATTTATTTTGGATGTCGGTGAATTTATATGATTTCGCGCATTTCGAGGCGATTTACGGATATGCGCATAAATCGAGATTTTCTGGATTTGTATTAATTTCCATAATTGTGGTTGGATACGATTTTAATGAGACAGTTACGGAATTGATTAAGTGAATTCGGGCCAGGGGCCCAGTTGTTTTATATTTGTGATTTCGGGATGCTTTTCGGAAAACGGATCGTGAGGGATCCTAATTGATTGTGTCTTCTAGAAATAGTTCGGGTTTAAAGACCCGGGTGCCATTGCTGGAGCACATTTTGAGTTTAAAGACTCGGTTAACTGATGACAGGGGCGGGCCCGGAAAATTGGGTTTAAAGACCCGGATTGAGTTTAAAGACTCGTGAGTTTAAAGACTCGGTTTTCGTGATACCCCCGAGGCCTATTTACTATGTTTTGAGTTTAAAGACTCGTTGATATCCCGGGAAGGCCTGTTTATGCGCATGGTTTTGAGTTTAAAGACTCGGGCGCACTTAATCCAGCAAACATGTGTGATTACAGTTTTTCACTGGTTTTGGGCAGTGACCCGGATGAACTGGATTTGATGAGTTCTGGGATTGAGTTCCCGTGTTTAAGATTTGTTTATGAAGTATTGTTGATTTCTGATCCTTTGAAATGTGTTGGGGCAGTGGCCCGGTTTATGAGACTTGATGAACTGGAGTTATGATGGGTTTCCGGATTTGATTGATGATTTTCGGGCTAAGGCCCTAATAGTTATTTCTAATAAATGTTTGATTACCGGTTTTTGATGCATGCATACGTTTTTACTGAGGGGCATAATTTTCTTATAAAATGTTTTTAATGAACTTGTTTATTTTCGTCCACTCACAGTTTTTGGTTTTTCATGCCCTTCAGGTTGATCTCGGATGCGACTGCAGCAGAGGACCGGGACATCGCATGCCTCCTCCATCGATCTTTGCGCACTCTGGCTGCCCGTAGGGGCAATGGCGTCGGGTTATCCCTTGTCTGACACTTCGTGTCAGACGGGAGCACGTCACATCCCGTGGTAATCCCGGGGGGATTGGGATGGGTCGTGTCAATTAGGGTGAGTTAATGACCAGAGAACCACGACTTCATCTATTCGTCTCTTTTCCTTCATCGACGACATCTATTCCTCTCTTCACTAATCTTTGCAGAGTCGGTGATGAAGTTGACTTCATCTATTCGATTCTTCACCAAAAAATTTCCTTCATCGACTTCCATCTCTTTTCCAACATCAATTAAAAATCAACTTCATCTATTCCTTTTTTGAATTTCCTTCCTCGACTTCATCGACTTCATAGTTCATCTCTTCTAGATTGTCTCCCACAGTCCCACACCCAGCAGCCCAGCCTCCCCCACCGCTCCATTGTTCAATCGTACAACCCAACGTAACAGCTACCCAGCTTCCCCTATCGCTCTAGTGTTCAATCATATCAGTTTCATCTATTTTGGTGTTCTTGACCGAACTAGGTAACTTTGATTTATCCTCCGCTCTATTCATCTGAAACTCTTTCAATTTGTTTGATATTGTTTGGAGGTTTTAATTTGTCCAATTTCTGTTCATCTGCCCAATTTCTGTCTGGGTTTT
The DNA here is from genome assembly GCA_032719365.1 of Prinsepia uniflora. Classification (NCBI taxonomy): domain Eukaryota; kingdom Viridiplantae; phylum Streptophyta; class Magnoliopsida; order Rosales; family Rosaceae; genus Prinsepia; species Prinsepia uniflora. Next base: position 57,616,196 of record CM064863.1, on the reverse strand, counting down.
CAATTTGGCCCAATTCAGGGTTTCAAATTCGATGTGAAGAATCGGTGGTTTCGGCCAATATCGGCAATTATCGCCGATATTCACTGATATTGGCCGAAACCTCCGATTTTGGGGGAAAATTTTCCTTTACCCCCTGCTTACGTGCCAGTGGTCGGAAATACCGACATATCGACGATATGTCTGATATTTTCATCACTCAGCGTGATGTGCCCACCCCTAAACAACTATTACCGATGGTGCGTGATAATGCATGAAACATGAATAAGATTTAATGACACAACACTATCCCTAGAAAAGTGATGTGCAATTCTAGTGAGTCATAAGTTTAGACTACGAATAAAATTCCCCCTCTTATACGTGATGCTGCAAATTGCAGGGTGAACACAAACATCGAGGCGATCCGTCAAGCAATTACATCGACAATTATACACAAATAAGGTAGTTAAGCTTATAAGCATAAATTGAGTTCATGAAACGCAGTTTTCCAACAAATTCAGGTATATATAACAACCATAATCAACAACCAGAAATCTAATTATGAACTAACATGTGTCCTTCAAAAAGCCCTAACCTAAAAAGAAACTACAAAATAAAAGAAATTATAAAATAAAAGATAAAAGCATTTCGCTATTTTTATTTTTGAATGTAAACTAAAAACTCTGAACCTCTAAAAACTTGAACCCCCCTTTACATAAACCCTAATATCTCTATTTATAAGAGAATAATTAATTCTCCTAAAAATAAAAGTTTTATAATTAATATCTATAAAGAAAATGCTTCCTAAATAATTAAGAAATCTAATGAAAACGTTTCCTACAAGTAAAGGAAGTTGGGTGTAGGTGTGAAAAATAATGAGAACGTTTTCTAAATAATTAAGAAATCTAATGAACCCCCTTGATTAGGAAAATTCTCGGATGGAGGTGTGAAAAATAATGGAGAAATAGAGGGTTTAAATAGAAAGTTGGGTGCGACCTTAGAACGCCAAAACGTGCAGAACTCCAAACGTTTGAAATGAAAGGACACACACAAAATCGAGTCAAATCTTAAAATTGAAGGGTTTTTTTTTCTATCAAAACAAAATTAACAATTTTTGGAGCAATTTTCGAATTACAATTTTCCAATGAATTTGGAATTTGAATTTTCTTAATTTTTTGTCCATAGTTTTTCTTTCATAATGCTGTGCCATACCAAATGGAAGAGGAAAAGAGAACGAAGGCGGGGAAGAAGAGAAAAACAAATTAGGGCATATTTACGGGAATGGCTACGGTACAACACCGGTTTTAGTGGGGTGTCAAAAAACAAAACCAAAAATACTATTTGCAAAATGGGAATTTGAGAGAAAAGATAGGTGTAATCGGTGGCAGGTATAATTAAAGAGCACGCGAATAGCTCGTGAGGCATGACAAGCTGAGAGAGTCCTGGGCAGCAACGAGGAGGAAAGGTGAATTAGGGCAGCAGTCGAGAGGGTCATGCATGAAAGAAGGAAGATATGCAGCAGCGAGGAGGGTCCTGGGAAAAGTCAAGAGTGTTCCGTGGTTTCATCGACAAGTCGAGGTATGGTCAGTGACGCAGTGGCGATAGAAGATGGATATGGTTTTCTTGTGGGTCATCAACGAAGCTGGAAGTCGCGAATGTTAAAGACATTGACAACTGTAGCGGAAAAAGCTAAAATTTACAGGTAAGGGTGAATTAGGGTTCGTAAAATATGAAATTTGGAAAACTTTTGAGGGAAAATACGAGAATGGGTAAAATTGGGTTTGGAGATGGAATGGATGTGGAAAATATGGGGCGTATTACATGTAAGAGCAAACTGGGTTTGTAATTTGTGGAGAAAAATTACAGGATTGGGTGAGTAAGGATTAGTAATTGGCCGAATAGGAGAAATTATAGGGCGAAAAATAACAAGAAATGATGAATTAGGGTGTGTAATAGTTTGTTTATGTTTTCAACTTACCACTCTCTCTGATACTAATTGATAGGTTTATGAGTTATTTATCTGAAAATTTTACTTTGCACACTTTTGCTATATTGGTTAATTTAACTTTGAATATGCTTGGATTTTGAGATATTTGAATTGTACTTTGTTATTAATTTTGAGATATTTGCTACAGCGCAAAGGTGAAAATGCAATGAGTCTCTGTGAAGTCAGGTTTCATTAAATTTTAGTGATTTAGGTTGTCGAGTTCCAGTGCTCGCTCACTAAGGCCCGAAGAAATGCCAGGTAAAACATAGTTTTTTTTTATTTAGAAATGGCATACATATGTAGGGAATTGGTAAGTTATGATGAAATGTGTAGTTAAGGTGAAAGAAGCTTTAGAGGTGGTGTGTGAAAATAGTTTTAATTAGAATTTTTTTATACGTGAGATGAAAATTTGCTTGAATAGTGTTTGGTCATCCTTGCAGGTCAATGAATGATGAATGAATCATTATTGTATGTGGAAAGGGTTAGATGTAAACTTTGTACCTTCAGATTTTGTTCTTCCCCAATAATGAGAAAGTAGGTGTTGTTTGGAATGCAAGGATTTGATGTGGAATTGTTGTTAGTTGTGTATATTGTGTTACTAGTTTCTATGTAGGAGTTTGTTTTACCTGAGGAGGTGTTTGTTCCTTGTTGTCGGTAATATCTGTATACTTATATAAAACTGATCTGTGGATATATTGGTAAGATTTAAGGTCTTTAGGATTTGGCTTGCTACTTTATTTATATATGATCCCTTAGGAATGACCATAATTGGAATGAAATCACATCTAAAAATTATACACTTTGATGAGGGAATTGGGTTTAGATTTGGATTTGATTATAAGGCTATTTGTTAGAAAAACACTAGATTTGAAATATGTAGATGTCATAATAATGAAAGTGATTTGAAATGACTAGATGCACAAAGTCAATCGAAATCCATTTGCTTTCTTCACTTCTCTTTTGATTCAAATAATCAAATCCTACTACCATACATATGCATTGTATCTCTGGCTAACAATTTTAGCGTTATTATGAAATCTAAATCCAAATCCTTTCGAAAACAAACGGAGACTTATTATTTTCAGATACCAGAAGGATGATTGAATGAAAGGTTTTACAAGTCTATTAACGTTTTTCTTCATGTGCTCATTTTCTGTTGAAAGCAGACTCATAAGATTCATTTTTGCATAACCGAAGGCATTTAAATTTGATGAGCATGTTTGGATTCATTTGTGTAGAAGTTATTTGTTACTTTTTGCATACTCAAGCCCCGCGATGAGTTTTCATTCATCTTACTTACAGTTAAAAAACTAGTTTCAAGACCGCAACCCTTTCTGTGTGTAGTTTTAACATTTACAAAGGAACTAGTCTAAAAATTAAGTGGACGCAGTATCTCTGACTGACCATCTTCGTCCTTCTGAGTTCTATTTCTTAATTAACTAGCAAATAGGAATTCTTCTGCGTTCTTTCAATGGAGAATTATGTATGCTTCTTTGGATGATTTTGGAAATTGAGCTAGGCTTGATCGGCATGAATTTTTGTTAGTCTAAATATGTCGTGTGTTATGTTTCTAATCATGCATTTATGTTTGTTCTTCAACAGGTTGGATCTCAGCTTGTATCAGATAGATAAGGCATTTCCAAATTTAGTGACCACAAGAAATAGGTAGTTAGATGTACTTTTCTTGTTATTTGTCAACTGTTGGTAGTATTTGGAATGGAAGGTGATGTTCAGTGCATATGAGCTTGCATTGCTGGTTTCCAATGTCACAATTTAATAAAGATATTGACCTTGATGTTGAAAACAAAGATGCAAGAGAAGAAGAAGACGATGACGAGAATGAAGATGATGGTGATGATGATGAAGAGGACTCAGAAGAAGAGAATGATGATGATGGTGATGATGATGATGATGATGATGAAAATGATGATGATGTCGATTAAGAAGACTCAGAAGATGATGTTGAGGGCAATGTAGGAAGCGATGATGATGTTGTGGGTTTAAATTTGTGTTATGGCTTGAATCCGAGTTTGCTATGATCTATTCATTTGAATTTGCAAGTTATGGATTCTCAAAACTCTCTTGGCAAAAAATCAGGTGTAAATTCAAAGGGCACACATTTAGGCGAGGTTTTTGATATATGATGTTGTAAAAAGTGATTATTAATGGTTAATCATTTGAATATTGATCATTCCCCTACATTAGTAAGGATTTGGAAGGCTTGCTAGCTTGGTTTCCTTTATCCTAACTAATTAGTGTAAGGGTTGACAAAAAAAAGTCTTACAACTTGTCAGAATATTGATAATTACGTTTTCTAGTGTATATGAATTTGGTGACATTTTGTCATGCAATTGGTATTGTAAGGGAAGGTAATTGGTATTTGATATGGGTATGCATGTGTTATTTTTCTCAATTTTCTTAAAGGTTATGATGTGGGCTACGTGAATTTTATAAAAGGGGTATAAAATAAGTAAGTACAAGATTTTGGGAAGATTTTGGTGTTGGACCGAATAATTGGAAGCAATGTGCGAATGAAAAACTTAATGAATTAGGTTATTTGATAATTGTAATGAGGATGAATTGGTACATGGGTTTGTACATATTGGATATGATGAATGAATGTAAGAAGGAATTATTGAACAAGAATAGAGGTAATAAGAATCTAAGAGTTTGAAAATATCCCCCCAAAACAGAAACATTTGGTACTTCGATCTTATATAACAAAAACTCCCCTATAGGTATTTGAGGTACGAAAAAGCCAAGTTGGAAAAACGATAAAACAATAAACATTTGGTGGCATTTGTTAATAATTTACTCTGCACAAAACAATAAACATACAAGTTAAACAAGCAAGACTAGTCATTCTACACAATGGTTGCACAAAGCGAACAAGTAACCTCCTTCTCTGCGGCACAGCAATCACTCTCCGTCTAAAACCACCGTAGCAAGTCCCGCGTCCGTGCTCTTCCCCTCAACCTGCGCACCCAGATCCCCAATCTTCATCTGAAGATTATGACCTGCGACCCCACTCGCCCACTGCACCTACGTACACATATCCCCAGGCTCTCTGCAATTTCTGCAAAAATCAAGATTCTTGATCTTAATGGCTTTTGTAAGTGAAATCCTAATCCTTCGTATACATCCTTTTTTGTTGTTGTCCGTAATTCATGATGCATGTCTGTTGTTCATGGGTTCTTATACCTTGCTTCTAACTAGTTACATTTAGAGTATTTTCTAATTTTGTGTATGTAAGAGAATATAGAAAGGAACAAAATATACAAAAAATTAGAAGTAGAAGTAATTAGTATGTGGCAACATCCCATGTATGAAAAAGAAGGTCAAACATTTGTTGGTTTACAGGTTTCAAGGGGAGGTAGGGGACAAGATTAGCAAGAAGGGGGAAGAGTGTGTAGATTCCATATGCCCAATTTTTTAAAAGACACTATGGCGGGTTTGACCGAGGAACAAGCTGCAACAGTCGATGCTTTGGGTTTTTGAAGCTTATGACAACTATCATGGACGGGAATGCACACGAGGTTTTTCAAATCCATCCTGCAGAAGACAAACCTAGATGGTCCTTCAATGGAAGTTGAGGGGAGGGTGCATAAGATCCGGGAACAGGATTTTGCTCGTATAATGGGCATCCCTAGTTTGAAACATCCACGTCGAAGGGGAGGGTCCATTTCAATAGACACAATTGGTCTATTTCTCACAAAGTACATGAGACATAACGGGACCCTAGTGTTGGAATAAGGGATATTATATTAAGCAAGAAAGAGCCGGATAATGAATTTGAGATTGTTGTTGTCTTGTATGTTATGGGTACAGTTCTCTTTCTGAAAGATTATATTACTATAAGAGCCAATTACTTGTTAGCCTTCTTGTTTGGCACGGAGTTCTGTCAAATAAATTGGCCCTCGTTGTGTTTAGATAATCTTTTGGCCAACATTACAGAATTTTCAGTTTCGAAAAGGGTGGTTCTTGCAGGATGCACATTTTTTTTTGGGAGCTTTTTGATAGAAGATTTATCAACGAAGAAATTATGAATGATAACTCCTAATGTAATACTTTGCAAGTGCACAAAGTTGTATGACGAGTATAGTAGATTTGCAAAGGTCGATCCCTCGAGGACTTGTTCAACGGGAATCCACTTAGTTTGGAATGAAACAACTTGAGAAAAAGTACAAAAACGGGGGACCGGGGGGGGGGGGGGGGGGGGGGGGTGGTTTGAGTGATGATTAGAACGAAATTGAATGATGAAAACAAGTGCAAAATGATGAAACCGAACCGGGTGGAAGAATCGGTTCCGGTTCGGTTCGGTTTTCCTTCAAAAATAGACTTAAATCGAAACCGAACTGTTCGGTTCGGTCCGGTTCGGTTTCGGGTTTTACCCATTTTTTCGGTTTATTTCGGGACGAACCAGTTCGGTTTTTACTAAAAACCAGTTTTTATATTTTTATACAATAATCTATATTTATTCCATAATTAATCTCCATATCCATTTTAAACAACAAAATCATCAAGGCGTCAAAATCCAACATAGAAATATAGAATGTCTATTACAAACAATAAAATCAAAGCATCAAAGTCGAATAAAAAAGTTCATTACAAGCAATAAAAATAATAAGATTGTAAAATCAAACCATCCGTGAACAAAATGGTAGATAATATGATCAACCATGTCAGCAAGGCAAGAAGCCTCAAGGATTGGACTATTGAGGCACCTTAGGACGACCATTTGCCATTTCTACATATCAGACACAAGCAAAGTTAATTATCTACATAAATTCACAATTATTAACAAACAAATGTATTAGAAATAATAAAAAGATACAACAATTACCTTGTGCAAGAGAATGATAACACTCCACTTCTTCAACACTCGGCTCCAAATGTAATGCAATATTAATACTCATAAGCCAATTTTGAGTACAAATCAATGCCTCCACAACTTCAGGGCTCAACGAACTTCTATACGAATTAATTACCCTTCCACTTGTGCTAAAACATGACTCCGAAGCTATTGTTGAAGTGGGTATAGCTAGAACATCCCGTGCAACTCGAGATAAGATTGGATATTTGGATGTCCCGATCATTTTCCACCAACCCAAAATATCAAACGTTGAATCCTCAATATCTTCAATAGGATCTAATAGATATCTATCCAAATCATTACAAATAATTTCCTTCTTTGCCTTTCTCCTCATCCTCCTTGCTATAAGATCCGTATCGTCACTCAAACCCATCTTGTCCTTTGCTACTGCAGATGAGCTGCCACTAACAATGTCCTCTCTTGCAGAATCCCAATTCTCACCGTCTTCATAGAGTTTATGAAGGCTAATCAATAAAATCTTCAATCTAGAAATAGCATGTCCAACCTTATCATCATCATCCTCAAATACCCCCCCAAAACAATCCTCCACAGCGTCCAATTTATGACGAGGATCAAGAACAAGAGCTATAAAATAATATTGGTTCATACGCTCCATTTCCCCCCAATATTTGTCAAATTTGGCTTGCATGGTGCTTGCAATACCAGACAATAAAACACTCTTCTGTTCACGACGCAAAAGAGTTAAAATCCTATACACATCATGTAAAGCACATTGGATTGTGGGTGTAGAAGTGCAACAAACTCGTAAAGTTACTTCATAAAAGGGTTTCAAATAAGCAGCAAATGAACTCGCTACTTCCCAATCATACTCAGACGGTGGTCCTACCCTTCGATCACTTACAAAATAAGCAACATAATTCGGATCATCCTCAATTAGGACCTCAAATGCTCCCCGAAACTTAAGAGCTGATTCCAACATCAAATAGGTGGAATTCCACCTAGTTGGAACATCCAATACCACCAGCCCTTTGCTATCAACCATAGCCTTCTCCGCACCCTTCTTAAATATTTCAAACCTACTAGGGGAAGATCTTACATATCTGATGGCATTTCTAATACTTTGAATAGATTCATTCAACACAGTCAAGCCATCATTGACAATCAAGTTCAAGATATGAGCAATACATCTAACATGAAAATTTTCCCCATTATTCAAAAGCGCCATCTGACATTTCCATTTAGGCATTCTTTTCATAAAATTAGACAACCCAGCATCATTTGAAGAAGCATTATCTACTGTAACAGTCAAAAGCTTCTCAATACCCCATCCAAGTAAACAATCCTCCAAAAGCCTCCCAATTGATTCTCCTTTATGGTTTGGAATCACACAAAAGTTGATAATCTTTTTATACAATACCCAATCACTGTCAATAAAATGAGCAGTGATAACCATATAGTTGATGTTTTGAAGGGATGTCCATGTATCAGTAGTAACACAAACCCTATAAGACTTGATCAATTCTTTAAGGGACTCCTTCTCAGCATAATACATATTAAGCACCTCCTTAGCAATTGTCTGACGACATGGAATTTTAAACCCAGGACAAGCTTGGGAACAAAAATCACAAAACCCATATCCATCCCCAAAAGAAAAAGGCAACTCATCAACTATGACCATCTGAACCAATTTCCTAACAAGCTTCTTCTGATTAAACCCAACAGAAACTTCTGTGGGCTTTTCTACGGATAGAACTTTCTGATTTCTTTTGGCAATCATATTAGGAGGATATTTAGGACATTTTTGAAGGTGACTAATTAAGGCCCTAGTTCCATTTCTAATAGAGTCAGCAACATACGTATTAGGGCAATAATTACATCTAGCCCTAGTGAAACCAGTATCAGCTTTGTACCTTTCAAAATGATCCCATATGCTTGCACGCTGCCTTTTCTTCGCATGCTCTAGAAATTGCGCATTAATTTCAGCGTTGGTCAAAGTGGTCAGTGGTTTTCCCTCCTGATTCAACTCCGGGTCAAATTCATCTCCTTGTGAATCATGAACATTGTCCACCTACAAAACAAAAAAACAGCAAATATGATGTTTTTAATATTATGAAAACAGCAAGTATGAAAACTAGAGTCATATAATGGAATCCAGCAAGTCTGAGAATAAATACCTCTTCAGGCAATTCTGATGAGGCGGCAGACACAGCGCTAGAAGTATTCCCAGAGACAAGCACCATTCTTATTTCTTAGGGTTTGGTTTCGATCTGTAGTAATAAGCACCATTCTCATAGGTTAAACACATAACTTACCCTGAACACATCACATGAAAAATGTACATAAAAAAACACATATTTTTGAATTTAGGGAAGGAAGTACATTCAAATTTCAAACATGTCTGAGTAAAATTCAGCCTGACACAAAGCAGTGGATAACAAACATTGGACAGGGAGTACATAAAAAAGCCAATGTTTTCGTTAGAGACTTTCTCATATCAGAAGAGTCTAATAACAAACATTGGACAGGGAGTCCAAGCCAAGTATATGTCATTTACTCATATACATAGATCAACAATGACCCCAAAATTAAGTAAAGACGATCTTTAACATGAACTACAACACACTGTATCCTAACAGTAATCATCCCAATATTAGGGGAAAAGGAAATTTCTCTGAACTCTCCAGCAACCAAAGTTGAAGTGATGACCAAAAACTCTGACTCTCTCAAAGTTCCTCTGCTACTACCCGTTACACAAATATCCTCATCCGAAAACCTAGAAAACAGCTAACACCATGCACCACCGAAGAGCTCTCACGGATCAAAGAAATACCACTCCTTAGGATGGCCCAGCACGAATTTTCTGCCCTATTCAATCTCCACACTTCCCCCCTCCATCTTCTTTGCTAAAAATGTATCAATGAGGTGGAAGACACATATGAGGTCTTCTTCTTTGGATCACATCACAAGTGTCAACCCTCCGGTGAGAAAGTCCATGCCAAGAATTTTACTTTAGGCAGAACCCTTGCTCTCCAAAACTGCCCAAACAGTTGGAAGGACAGGAATCCTATATGTGTCTTCTCTATTGGATAGGAAACACCATTTGGTTACACCATAAAAAAAATCTTTTATACATACGCTACATGGTGGTGCCCTAAGTTCTCCATGGTGGGTCTGAAGTTAAATTCTAATGCGTTTTTTTCCCTGATGAATTAAATAGCACATAGAAGCCATGCAGTTCCTTTGCTTCAAGATGTATTTGATAACTTAAGAATCTCTTCAAAACTTAAAGTTAAACCCATTTCCCAAATGGGGTATCACCAATAGTCTCCACAAGAGCATAAACCACCCTTAAAGTGGTGGAATCGATTTGAATCCCTGACAACAATCTCTCTAGCTTCAATCACCGAAATTAACTTAATAATAGTGTGACAGTCTCCACACACTCTAAGATTTTTCAGAATCTGAATAGTAGACCCTGGAGGTTTGGTAATCAATCCAAAAGCAATGGTCAGCCTCTCACTGTGTTGAGAAAGAAAGGCTGCTTTGTGTTCTTCTTCAACATCATGAAGCACATAATTTGTGTCAGGCTGATAACCCATATCATTCAATCGGTTATTTAACAATATTTATTGAATATAATTTATACATGTTCATATAATTGTTTGCTAGAAGAAGAAAGAACCCTAAAAATATCAAAATAAGGATGAAACAAGTAACGAGAAAATTTGCAGTGGATCACACTCCCTCTTTGAAACAAAGGAGTTAGATCGTGATTTTAGTAACTTTAGAGCAAGATAATAAAATTAATTTCAAGGGAGATGTCCACTTTTGAAACGACCTATCTAGAGGATACGATTTAACTTTTAAAGATCTTATTAACGGGTGGTTAATACTACTAAGTAGAAAATATGATTTTCCATCATCTGATGAGTTAGATAATGCATATATAAACAAAACGAAGTCGGTATAAACATTTGTTCAATATGAATACTTTTGATAATTTATTTATCGGTGCAAGGTGTTCATATTCAATGATACTTGCAACTAATAGCCCAGCAGATTTGAAAATACCATATAAATTAGACATTAGAAACAAAACCAATCAATCATAATCCGGTTTCTTTGCTGCAATTCATCTAAAGCACAAGACTTTTAGCATAATCGACCCAGAAAACGAAGAGATTTTCAGCATGAAACTAGACTCCTCAACTTACATTCTCCCAGTAGCCGAAGCTTACAACAAATCTGACGTGATTTTTCACTTTTCAAAGTTAGAATAGCCTTATTCTCATTGATCATAACAGTTGGACTATCTGGAATTGATTCCCAACCGATTTCTTGTTACAATGACCTATGCTGGTTTCACTGTTTGATTAATGAAAGTTCACATCTGATTTCTTGGCAAAAACGAAAATGAAGAGCCAACGTAGTCACCATCTGATAAATAGAGCAGCAAGCAATAATGGCATATGTATTGGTTTTGAAACTAGGAAATGAAAAGTATATTTAAACCATTGAAAACTTGAGATTTGAGACTAACAGAGGAATAAAAGAATTTATCTGCAATTCATGCTTGAAACCGAAGATTAAACAAAGTTTTTAAAACAAGTTTTTAAACCACATCGCCCACATCGCCCTATCTGTCTCCAACCCCATTCAATTAAACAGAATCCCATTTCATCGAAGTAAGAAACATATCCATAAGCAGTAAAGCATCCAATTCGTATGTATTAAATAGGAGAGTGATAAACATATCCATAGGACAATGTATACCTTCAGGCTCAGGGTTCGATTGGGATTGAAGGTGGTCGATGATGCAGCCGCCGTCGAACTGTCGATTGTCGAAGGTTGAAGGCTGAAGAATGAAGATGAACTGGGAGTTGGATGGGAGATAGCCCTGAAGCCGCCGTCGAAGGTTCCACTGTTCCAGAATCGAGACTTCGAGTGGGAACTGGGAAATAGCCCTGTTAGAGTGTTAGATGAGAATTTGCAAATTGCAATATCTTCAGTTCTGAATTTCTGATGACGGATCGATATTCGATCTCTCGTGACTCGTCTAGGTCTAGGGTTTGGTCCGGTTTTCATTAGCAACCCCAATTAAACGACGTCGTTCTTTAGGCGTTTTAATTACTTAGTTCGGTTCGGTTCGGTTGGGACGGCTTTGGTTCGGTTTTATGCCACTTTCGGTCCGGTTCGGTTCGTGTCGGTCTTGTGATACCGAAAACCGGAACCGAACCGATGCAGTCTGGTTCGGTCCGGTTTTTTTCGAACGGTTTCGGTTTTTCAACGGTTCGGTATTTTGCGGTTCGGTCCCGGTTCGGTGCGGTTTTTCGGTCGGTTTTTCCAGACAAATTAACAGGGCTAATGTGCATAAACACCTTGGGGACTATTGTTCCAAAAAGAAGCCCAACATGGACTGAAACGCAAGTTGCAGCATGTGCAGTTCAGTGGACACATAGTTGACCCTTCAACTACGGCCCGTGCTTGACTCTCTTTCTCTTGGAGATTTTTCTCCCTGGATAGCACCCCAGCTTTTGATCACTTATATTCCAGCTCAAGTTTTAGTTCTGCAATTGCGAGAGCGGATCGCTTTCTCTTCACTTCTCAAAACACATCTATCAACTGGCAACCTATCTAGGCATTTTCCTCATTGTCTTGAAGAAGACCTGCTCCTTCAATCTCAATTCCGCTGAGGATGGAACTTCTTCCATATACAAATTTTGGAGATGATTGTGCTCGAGCATCGGGTTTTGATAGCAATCCAAAAGATTTGCAATAGTCACAGTTGTGGGGACAGGAAACGGTGAAGCACCATAAATAGCATTCAGTGCATTCCTAACTTCACCTAATTTCTGAACATCATTCCCCCTGTAAAGGGCTTCCAAGAAATGGCGAATTACCTCATGATCAGATTGGGAATGAGCGGCAGTAATAGCCGAATTCGAAATTCTGAAAAGACGGGAGAGGAATAATGCAACTTTTTTCTTTAAAAGCTGAACTTCTGGGGCATCGTGGGCTTGAAACAAGAATATAGAGAGTCATGAAACACAAGGAGGTTGAGAATAAAGAGAATACCTGTTGAATGATAAAAGGGATCCTGCGTTCCTCACCAAAATTGCTCTTAAGGGTGGCCGTAAGAGGAGTGTGCAGATTTCCACGCACCTCTTCAAATTCTGATGAACCCATATTTTCCTCCGATGTCTCCCCAACAGGTGACAGGAGAATTAGGTAAACTATAATTCCAGGACCTCCTTCTGAGGAAAGAGGCTACGGTTGTTAATGTGAGGGATCATTGGAGGAATCTCGATCTGGGGCATCTCGAGAATCCAAAGGCCATGCTGCCAATGGAGGGACATCCACATCCATTCTGATCCCAATTGCTACATTAAACTCGGAAGCGGTGGGAGAAGTTGTGCTTACCAAAGATAGAATAGTTAACTCCAATCCTAACAAGGATTGGAAGGGCCCTTTGTAAATGACTAATCACATCTCGACAGGAGGAGGAGAAGGTGAAATGCTGACAATCACTACCGAGTCCATAGGCTCTCGGGAACCAACCGGAGCCAAAGATATCAAGATTAAATGGTCTGGAGACGAAGGCTCGACTGCCTGATCAGTAGCAGCCACAAGTGCAACTTAGGAATAATAGTTGTATCCACAAGGGCACCACTCGCTTGAGCCAAATCCTCAAAAAGAGCAGTCAGAATAGAAGAAAGGGAAATTGAAGAAGCCCGATGATGACTCTTACACTTTGAAATTTTCTTGTGATAGATCATTGGTCAAGTCGTCCTTCCTAATCAGATACCTCCTTCATGTCCTCCCTGATGTGATAGAACCAATAAGGGCCGCAGAGGCAGGAATTTGAACAGTTTCCTCTAATGACGATGGGGAACCTAATGCTTTACTCTTGCAGGATGATGTGCGCAGTGGGCTCTAAGCACCTTAGGCAAAAGGAAGCAGGTGCCACTTCGAGTTCGATACGACCCATAGGTCTCTGGATAATCAGGTCTACACTTGATGGGTAATGATAGCTATTGGATCGTCGACCCCCTCCACCATCAGATCAACATCATCGATGCCAACTGAAACACGCATAACATGTAAGAAAGTGACATGACATATGGTATAAGATGCTAGAAAAGGAAAGGATTTACTGATGAGGGGTGCATCGTTCTATTACTGAATAGTTTCGGATAAAAGTGGTGGCTAGGTTAACAGGAGTCTCAATTGAAGATTTAAACACCCTGAATTGCAACACGAGAACTTCTTGTAGTTTTTCCCATAAAGTCCTGTCAAAATATGATGACTAATAAGACGCAAAGGCCTACGTAAAGTCGTGGATCACCTTGATACCAAAAGGATATTAGATGTGTGCCTTCAAAAAGGATTGATGGATGGCCAGCGCATTAGCCTCAGAAACGTTGTGGAGCCTGAATGATGTACTCGCGTTCATTCCATTGAATGTGGGGAATGGGGATAACCTGTTGGAATCCAAATTGGAGCACACAGAAGCTTGGCTGGTAGACTTAAAAACTAGCATGTATCTTAGAATATCGATTCCCACCTTTCAACAAATATGTTGGCAACACACAGCGGAAGAAGTCTCTAAGCTCCAAGGTCTTACGGTGGGGGCTACTGATGTCAAGATAGGCACTTGTATCGAATGAGGGATAATAGCACTTCATGCTAGCATCCTAATGCTCCTTGGGGTGAGACTTTAACCCATAGAAGATCATTAAATAGTCCTTAGTGGAATAAGGTACGGGAGGTAGGCACATGAGCTGCTTTCCTAGGATGACCCCATTAGAAAATTCAGGAGCTTGACGACAGAACTGGGGGAAGGACCAACTCAGCCATGATTGAATCATTCACAGTGGTCCATTTAGAGGTTGCCTCAACATTGGATAATATACGATAGTAATGGAAGAGGTTCTACATCTAGGCAAGGACATTGAGGTCCAACGGTATACTCTTACGAGCAGCTAAAGCCTCGGCTAGGAAAACCTATTCTTGTTTTATGCCTCTGGAGGCATTCGCGAAGACAAACCAATCCAACGAAAAATGGAAAAATTGGATCTTCTCATGAACGGAGCCTAGATAATTTCCAGTTGACCCAAAATTACTAAAGTTAGACTCATACCTAAGGTCTCCCCCTGAGTCATAAAGACAGAAGGCGTCAACGAAGGGAGAAAAGGTTCAGGATTTATGGGGAATTGCCCTATCTCAGGATTCTATACTCTTGAAGAGTATGGGTCGATAAACATGCTAGTAAAATCAGCAATCTGGCCAGAAGGGTTTAAGCCAAACAGAACGGCCAAATCTAGCAAGGTCGGGGTCGTAGAACCAATACCAAAACAAAATGTTTTGGTACCATTTTTCCAATAACATAAACCAACACCAAGTAGATTTACATAAAGAGAAGTGGGCAAGTCAAACAACTCTCTAGGTGAAATACTCCATTGAGCCATAGCTCATTGTGACACAGCTCTTTCATTCTCGTGATCCACTTCAGGAAGTGACTGGAAATCTTTGACTTCTTGCCAGAGGGAAACAAATGAGCCCATCCCGAATGAACGTCATTATAGGGAAAGGAGGGTCATTAGTAAATGGGAGAAGCCTGAAATTCATATATAATATCGTGAAGCGAGTCAGCTTCCTTCGACACCTACCTACGCTAGTATGGTCCTGGGACAAAATGGTGGTCTAAACCGCTGGAAGAACTGGCCCATTGGTAATATGATTCTCTAATTCATAGGCCTGAAGAATCTCGCAAGCAAGAAAACGACAACTCTCGGAGATTTCCCAAGAAATCTAGGGAGTCTTGAGAGTGACATATCCCTTAAATCAGCAAGGAGGATGAGTCGACATGGGTTTTCTCTTTCTGATATTTTCTGGGAGCCATATTTCTCAATTGATTTCTGAGAAAGGGAAGGGATTTTTTGGTGATCGAAAAATAAAGACAGTGACTTGCTCAAAGAAATGAATTTGTATTGGCTTAAACCCACACAAAATTTGAGTTGGCTTTACGAGAAAAAAACTGGTCGAGAGTACGATCATGTGAATGTAATATGTTTTATAATCAAAACATTTCAAATTCAGGGGAAAATATTTACACCTGAAAAAATCCCTTTGTGCTGAAACCAATGGTTCAAAGGGAATTAAAGGCCCAGAGCAGAGGACATGCCCATCCCAAGTGACTTTAAGCATGAGGAAGAAGAAAAATATGGGCGGTGTTGACAAGACGAAGAAAACAGAGGAAAAATGAAGGTTTTCAACGAAAAAAAGGTAGCATGGGACCCGTGTAGTGCCCAACTTGACAAGTTGATAGCTTCCTCACCGCCTATAAAAGGATAAGAGCCCAACTTCTCAAAGGACTGATAATCAGCCAATAAAATCCAGCAAATTGATCTCCATCAATTCTGAACCTATGAACGCCTTTAACCAAGGTTCCATAGTTTAACAAAGGCTAGCCCTTGAGGTAAAACTTGCCTCTTTCGACCTAAGAAATCAAGATGCAGCGTCTCTCTTCACCTCTTTGAGGCATTTATGCAGCTACCTAACCTTCTTCTTGACCTCTACAGTAGCAATGTCATAACGGTTAGCATCGGTTTTCTACTTTAACCTTCTTTCTGACCGCTCAGTGTCATAAAAGGTTAACCTCTTTCTGATTGCCAGTTCTTGGATTATCGATCGATGCTCGCAGAAGATTAACCTTCTTTATGACCACTCAGTGTCATAAGGGTTGATTATACTGACTACTGTCTCGCAAAAATTCATATTGACTATCAGTTCACGGAAAGTCATTCCAACTACCGACTCACAAAAAGTCATCATGACTATCGATTCATAGAAAGTCATCTCGACTACCGATACACGAAAAGTTATATCGAGTGTCATAAGGGAACCTGAGATCTCTGATCATTTACTACCGAATATCATGGCTAAATAACTTCTGAACTTGGACTACGCTGGAAAAGAAAATTTTTTAAAGTCCTTGAAAAAGGCATAGAAAATAACACTGCAGGCTAATTCTTGTTTTCCTATCTTACAATCGCTTTGATCAGAAAAAAGGTTCTTGGGTTGAAGACAGAACCCATTCACGCTGTCTAGTAGCAACCTCTAATAGTGACATGCCTACATTTTGAGTCAAGAGGCCTACTTGCTTCTTGGTATGCGCATTTAGGGATCAACCGTGGCCAAAAACCCATCACACTTAGCCATCTGGCATCACTCTCTGTACTTAACCAACAAGAGACCCTACAAGTGGTCTTTCTTCCTCGCCCCAAAGACTAGTGTCCGCGAGGAGAAACAGTAAGGATTACCTTGGGACATTCGGCTTCTAAACTGAGAAAAATATTTCGGACAGAAAGAGTTAGTTAAAGTGTGTAACATATTGCTGCTGGAATCTCTATTCAAAAAGTATTTTGATACAAAACTGGATTCGAGGGAGATTATGGGATTAGACGACAAGTTCAATGGGTATATTTGAAGAGATTATGAGCTTAGATGACAAGTTCAATGTGTATTTGAAGTAAAAATCCTTTAAATATAATATCTCAAATGTTTTTCTAATGTTTCTAAGGATCATGGAGATCTTCATTTAAAAAGAAATGATCATCTGGAGACACAGAAACAAAAGGACCATGTGGAGATGATTGACTGTGTGCAAATAATATGCTATTGGTATACTGTTTTAAAACCAAAGTGGCCTAATCATGCATAATATAAGGATTTAAATATTGAATTTAGTGGTAATTGTTGTTACATCTTGTAACCATTATGCCAAAATTTTAAAATATAAACAATATAAAAATTTAGTTGAAATTGAAAATTTGAATGCATGGTGAATTAGCACACCGGTAAATTATTTAAAATTTACAAAAAAAAAAAAGTGACAAGAGAAACATTTCAATAGGAGGCAAGGGAACAAAAGTAAATATATATATATATATATATATGTGGGTTCACTATCGAATTTAAGTGCATTATTTAAATTAAAATAAAGAGCAAGTATATTGAAGAGTTTTTTTTTTCTATCAAAACAAAATTAACAATT
Organism: Prinsepia uniflora; assembly: GCA_032719365.1. Classification (NCBI taxonomy): domain Eukaryota; kingdom Viridiplantae; phylum Streptophyta; class Magnoliopsida; order Rosales; family Rosaceae; genus Prinsepia; species Prinsepia uniflora. The sequence continues at coordinate 57,598,343 of CM064863.1, read as the reverse complement.
TTTGGAGCAATTTTCGAATTACAATTTTCCAATGAATTTGGAATTTGAATTTTCTTAATTTTCTGTCCATAGTTTTTCTTTCATAATGCTGTGCCATACCAAATGGAAGAGGAAAAGAGAACGAAGGCGGGGAAGAAGAGAAAAACAAATTAGGGCATATTTACGGGAATGGCTACGGTACAACACCGGTTTTAGTGGGGTGTCAAAAAACAAAACCAAAAATACTATTTGCAAAATGGGAATTTGAGAGAAAAGATAGGTGCAATCGGTGGCAGGTATAATTAAAGAGCACGCGAATAGCTCGTGAGGCATGACAAGCTGAGAGAGTCCTGGGCAGCAACGAGGAGGAAAGGTGAATTAGGGCAGCAGTCGAGAGGGTCATGCATGAAAGAAGGAAGATATGCAGTAGCGAGGAGGGTCCTGGGAAAAGTCAAGAGTGTTCCGTGGTTTCATCGACAAGTCGAGGTATGGTCAGTGACGCAGTGGCAATAGAAGATGGATATGGTTTTCTTGTGGGTCATCAACGAAGCTGGAAGTCGCGAATGTTAAAGACATTGACAACTGTAGCGGAAAAAGCTAAAATTTACAGGTAAGGGTGAATTAGGGTTCGTAAAATATGAAATTTGGAAAAATTTTGAGGGAAAATACGAGAATGGGTAAAATTAGGTTTGGAGATGGAATGGATGTGGAAAATATGGGGCGTATTACATGTAACAACCCGTCCCGAGAGCCGGGATAAGTAGAATGGTTAAGGTGTGATTAGTGAGGTTAATCGGCGGTTAGGTGGTCCCGATAGGTCCGTAAGTGTAGAATGACGATTCTGCCCCTAATTTGGGCAAAAACGTTGAATTTTAGTTTGGGAGGACCGATGGACTTTGACCAGTGACCAGGACGTAGTTTAGGACGTCACGAAGCCATAGGCAGGTGGCACGCCTGATTCCGACATCCGTGGAGGAAGTTGTGATGTTCGGAAGGTCGAGGGCATTATCGTAATTTTGGTAAAGTAGGGGGAATAGTTGACTTTTTGAATAATCGAGTTTTGGTAGGTTGACCTAGGGTGGTTAGATAGATTTCGTCGTCCTGAGTTCGATGACAGGCGGCACGTATTCATCGGACTTACGAGACGGGAGTTACGGGTCTAGGAAGTTTTGGTAAAACCGTAAAAATGAGTAAAACAGGAGGGTATTTTGGTCTTTTGGTTTCTGGGGATTTGTGCAGAGAGAAAGGAGATGGACGGCTGAGGTTTAACCAAGTGAGATCAGGATTGAGTGGATGATGACATGTGGCATGTGTGTAGAGGCTTCTGGTGCAATCCTGTGTGTTCACGGTCCTAATTACTTGGGTGAACCCGTGTGTGCGTGTGTGGTTCCTCGACAAGCACAGAGAAACAGAGTGAGCTTGTGAGGGAGAATTGAGGAAGGATCTTGGCTGGTGTTGAGTGCGGGTGAGTGAGGGAGAGACAGGGAGGTCAGTGTGAGCTGGTGGTGGTGAATTGGAGCTGTGATCGTGCACAGCGGCACGGTGGAGGTGCGGAGGAGTTTGGGGGAAACAGGGAGCCTAAGAGTTCAAGGTGGTGGCTACGCCGTGAGGTGAGGCAAACCAAGGCAAGGGGAGGCTGAGGAGGTTGCAAGGAGTCCAACGATCACAGTGGTAGGCGGCGGTGCGCACGGCGGAGCTGCAACCGAAGGGTAAGTCTTCCTGCTCTGTTTTTCCCGTGATTTTCATTTGGAAAGTCGTGGGTCTGGGCTGAGAATCGAGAGGATTGGAGGTCGGGATAGTGTTCAGGGAGGTCCTAGGTGTCGACTGGGATGGTCGCCGTGACGGGGGTGTCCACGGCGGAGCTCGGGCGATGATGAGCACTTTGATGCTCTGTTTGGCAGCAAAATTCAAATGGTGGGTCGACGAGTTTGGGGGTGAGTCGAGGATAACGGAGGTTAGTTCTAGGTTCAGTAAAGCCTTAGGAATCGTCTGATGTCGCCACCATGACGGGAGGTGACCGGAGCAGATGGATCGTGAAACAGGGGTGTGATGGCCGTCTGGTTCGAGCTTGAATCGACGATGACGGGACTGTGTCGAGGTTAGAGGAGTTGAGGGATGGATTCGTGGTGTCTGGACGAAGCTGTAGGAGAAGAGAGGGAGTGAATTGGTGGCCGGACGGCAGAGAATGCCTCTCGCCGGTCCAGTTGCAGCGGCAGGTTCAGCACAGTGCACTCGAGGTTGGGGGTGACACTGTAGCTGGCGCGTGAGGGCCACGCGCAGCCACTTTGGGCGGTGCGTGGGGGTGCGTGCGGCGGCGTATGGAGAAGCGATCAACATGACTTTTGGTCTAGGAGTTGTGGTGAGTTCAATGGAGTTGGTTTCGGGTCAATCGGAAGTCGTTTGAGTTTAGTTCCGCGAGGGTGAATGTTTAGGGTCCCGGGTTTTAAGTCTTTGGTTCGGGGAATCTTAAGGAAAATTAGGTAGTTGCTTCGTAGATGTATTAGTGACGTAAATTGACGGTGATTGACAGGATCGGGATTTCCCGAGGAAGCCGAGGAACGGGCTGGACGTTCGGGACGCGAGTAGGGCTCAGTACTGTGAGTGGACCTTTTCTTTAAACTCGATCATGCATAACTGTTTTTATATACGTTTTTGATGGCTTTACTTAAGACACTATGTTTATTGCATATGTTATGATGGTTTTACGTGATTATACGTGTCTGAGATGTTTGCACGTTTTTCGAGACATTTTCGGGATTTTGCACGTTTTGAGAAAATGCTGGTTTTCGGATTTTGATGACACATTTGGGGATTTCCACCTATAAAGGTTTTCTGATGATGATAAATGGGTTATGAAATATGATTTGTGATTACATGTGGTTTTGGTATGAAAATGGATATTTTTCCGGATTCGGGTTTGGATGAGGATTTGGAAAATGGTTTTAAAATAGTTTTGGGATTGGATTTGCTGGATCTGGATATTGGGTTTAAAGACCCGGATATATGTGACGGGGGACCGGCCGGATTGGGTTTAAAGACCCGGATTGAGTTTAAAGACTCGGGAGTTTAAAGACTCGGATATATTGATTTTCCCCCGTAGGCCTTGAGTTTAAAGACTCGGGAGTTTAAAGACTCGGATATGATAAAGGCCTGGATTGAGTTTAAAGACTCGGGAGTTTAAAGACTCGGATAGGTCCAGCAGGTTCGATCGGGAAATGAGGATTTGATACGGTTTCTGATACTCATGCTATGGTTTCTTATGATATTTTATAGTGTTTCTGTTTCTTATGATGTTTTATAATGATTATTTTATAACTGTGTTCATAACTGTTGGTTATGCATGTGGTTTCAAAACGGAGGGTTAAACTCGGCTTTTTGATAAATGGTTTTAGAAACCTTTCTGTTCTTATGGTCCACTCACATCTTCTGTCTTAAATTGCCCTCCAGGTTGTGGAGCTAGCGCGGGGTCTTGACGTCGAGGCAGTGACTGAGGCATAGAGGTCACGCGAGGGGTCCCGGAGTAGTTTAAAGTCTTCCGTGTGCATGTATTTATCGACTTTTAGTTTCCTGTATTTTCGTACTATGCTCTGTAAACGTTAACGTTGGAATATTTTGTTTAATTACTCCTGCGTCTGACTGGGTTGCGTGCGTGTTACTTGGGTGTTGTGTCGGGGAGTCAGACGGGAGCGGGATTTACCTCGGGTCTCGGGGTGAAACCGGGGTGGGTCCTGACACATGTAAGAGCAAACTGGGTTTGTAATTTGTGGAGAAAAATTACAGGATTGGGTGAGTAAGGATTAGTAATTGGTCGAATAGGAGAAATTATAGGGCGAAAAATAACAAGAAATGATGAATTAGGGTGTGTAATAGTTTGTTTATGTTTTCAACTTACCACTCTCTCTGATACTAATTGATAGGTTTATGAGTTATTTATCTGAAAATTTTACTTTGCACACTTTTGCTATATTGGTTAATTTAACTTTGAATATGTTTGGATTTTGAGATATTTGAATTGTACTTTGTTATTAATTTTGAGATATTTGCTACAGCGCAAAGGTGAAAATGCAATGAGTCTCTGTGAAGTCAGGTTTCATTAAATTTTAGTGATTTAGGTTGTCGAGTTCCAGTGCTCGCTCACTAAGGCCCGAAGAAATGCCAGGTAAAACATAGTTTTTTTTTATTTAGAAATGGCATACATATGTAGGGAATTGGTAAGTTATGATGAAATGTGTAGTTAAGGTGAAAGAAGCTTTAGAGGTGGTGTGTGAAAATAGTTTTAATTAGAATTTTTTTATACGTGAGATGAAAATTTGCTTGAATAGTGTTTGGTCATCCTTGCAGGTCAATGAATGATGAATGAATCATTATTGTATGTGGAAAGGGTTAGATGTAAACTTTGTACCTTCAGATTTTGTTCTTCCCCAATAATGAGAAAGTAGGTGTTGTTTGGAATGCAAGGATTTGATGTGGAATTGTTGTTAGTTGTGTATATTGTGTTACTAGTTTCTATGTAGGAGTTTGTTTTACCTGAGGAGGTGTTTGTTCCTTGTTGTCGGTAATATCTGTATACTTATATAAAACTGATCTGTGGATATATTGGTAAGATTTAAGGTCTTTAGGATTTGGCTTGCTACTTTATTTATATATGATCCCTTAGGAATGACCATAATTGGAATGAAATCACATCTAAAAATTATACACTTTGATGAGGGAATTGGGTTTAGATTTGGATTTGATTATAAGGCTATTTGTTAGAAAAACACTAGATTTGAAATATGTAGATGTCATAATAATGAAAGTGATTTGAAATGACTAGATGCACAAAGTCAATTGAAATCCATTTGCTTTCTTCACTTCTCTTTTGATTCAAATAATCAAATCCTACTACCATACATATGCATTGTATCTCTGGCTAACAATTTTAGCGTTATTATGAAATCTAAATCCAAATCCTTTCGAAAACAAACGGAGACTTATTATTTTCAGATACCAGAAGGATGATTGAATGAAAGGTTTTACAAGTCTATTAACGTTTTTCTTCATGTGCTCATTTTCTGTTGAAAGCAGACTCATAAGATTCATTTTTGCATAACCGAAGGCATTTAAATTTGATGAGCATGTTTGGATTCATTTGTGTAGAAGTTATTTGTTACTTTTTGCATACTCAAGCCCCGCGATGAGTTTTCATTCATCTTACTTACAGTTAAAAAACTAGTTTCAAGACCGCAACCCTTTCTGTGTGTAGTTTTAACATTTACAAAGGAACTAGTCTAAAAATTAAGTGGACGCAGTATCTCTGACTGACCATCTTCGTCCTTCTGAGTTCTATTTCTTAATTAACTAGCAAATAGGAATTCTTCTGCGTTCTTTCAATGGAGAATTATGTATGCTTCTTTGGATGATTTTGGAAATTGAGCTAGGCTTGATCGGCAGGAATTTTTGCTAGTCTAAATATGTCGTGTGTTATGTTTCTAATCATGCATTTATGTTTGTTCTTCAACAGGTTGGATCTCAGCTTGTATCAGATAGATAAGGCATTTCCAAATTTAGGGACCACAAGAAATAGGTAGTTAGATGTACTTTTCTTGTTATTTGTCAACTGTTGGTAGTATTTGGAATGGAAGGTGATGTTCAGTGCATATGAGCTTGCATTGCAGGTTTCCAATGTCACAATTTAATAAAGATATTGACCTTGATGTTGAAAACAAAGATGCAAGAGAAGAAGAAGACGATGACGAGAATGAAGATGATGGTGATGATGATGAAGAGGACTCAGAAGAAGAGAATGATGATGATGGTGATGATGATGATGATGATGATGAAAATGATGATGATGTCGATGATGAAGACTCAGAAGATGATGTTGAGGGCAATGTAGGAAGCGATGATGATGTTGTGGGTTTAAATTTGTGTTATGGCTTGAATCCGAGTTTGCTATGATCTATTCATTTGAATTTGCAAGTTATGGATTCTCAAAACTCTCTTGGCAAAAAATCAGGTGTAAATTCAAAGGGCACACATTTAGGCGAGGTTTTTGATATATGATGTTGTAAAAAGTGATTATTAATGGTTAATCATTTGAATATTGATCATTCCCCTACATTAGTAAGGATTTGGAAGGCTTGCTAGCTTGGTTTCCTTTATCCTAACTAATTAGTGTAAGGGTTGACAAAAAAAAATCTTACAACTTGTCAGAATATTGATAATTACGTTTTCTAGTGTATATGAATTTGGTGACATTTTGTCATGCAATTGGTATTGTAAGGGAAGGTAATTGGTATTTGATATGGGTATGCATGTGTTATTTTTCTCAATTTTCTTAAAGGTTATGATGTGGGCTACGTGAATTTTATAAAAGGGGTATAAAATAAGTAAGTACAAGATTTTGGGAAGATTTTGGTGTTGGACCGAATAATTGGAAGCAATGTGCGAATGAAAAACTTAATGAATTAGGTTATTTGATAATTGTAATGAGGATGAATTGGTACATGGGTTTGTACATATTGGATATGATGAATGAATGTAAGAAGGAATTATTGAACAAGAATAGAGGTAATAAGAATCTAAGAGTTTAAAAATATCCCCCCAAAACAGAAACATTTGGTACTTCGATCTTATATAACAAAAACTCCCCTATAGGTATTTGAGGTACGAAAAAGCCAAGTTGGAAAAACGATAAAACAATAAACATTTGGTGGCATTTGTTAATAATTTACTCTGCACAAAACAATAAACATACAAGTTAAACAAGCAAGACTAGTCATTCTACACAATGGTTACACAAAGCGAACAAGTAACCTCCTTCTCTGCGGCACAGCAATCACTCTCCGTCTAAAACCACCGTAGCAAGTCCCGCGTCCGTGCTCTTCCCCTCAACCTGCACACCCAGATCCCCAATCTTCATCTGAAGATTATGACCTGCGACCCCACTCGCCCACTGCACCTACGTACACATATCCCCAGGCTCTCTGCAATTTCTGCAAAAATCCAGATTCTTGATCTTAATGGCTTTTGTAAGTGCAATCCTAATCCTTCGTATACATCCTTTTTTGTTGTTGTCCGTAATTCATGATGCATGTCTGTTGTTCATGGGTTCTTATACCTTGCTTCTAACTAGTTACATTTAGAGTATTTTCTAATTTTGTGTATGTAAGAGAATATAGAAAGGAACAAAATATACAAAAAATTAGAAGTAGAAGTAATTAGTATGTGGCAACATCCCATGTATGAAAAAGAAGGTCAAACATTTGTTGGTTTACAGGTTTCAAGGGGAGGTAGGGGACAAGATTAGCAAGAAGGGGGAAGAGTGTGTAGATTCCATATGCCCAATTTTTTAAAAGACACTATGGCGGGTTTGACCGAGGAACAAGCTGCAACAGTCGATGCTTTGGGTTTTCGAAGCTTATGACAACTATCATGGACGGGAATGCGCACGAGGTTTTTCAAATCCATCCTGCAGAAGACAAACCTAGATGGTCCTTCAATGGAAGTTGAGGGGAGGGTGCATAAGATCTGGGAACGGGATTTTGCTCGTATAATGGGCATCCCCAGTGTGAAACATCCACGTCGAAGGGGTGGGTCCATTTCAATAGACACAATTGGTCTATTTCGCACAAAGTACATGAGACATAACGGGACCCTAGTGTTGGAATAAGGGATATTATATTAAGCAAGAAAGAGCCGGATAATGAATTTGAGATTGTTGTTGTCTTGTATGTTATGGGTACAGTTCTCTTTCTGAAAGATTATATTACTATAAGAGCCAATTACTTGTTAGCCTTCTTGTTTGGCACGGAGTTCTGTCAAATAAATTGGCCCTCGTTGTGTTTAGATAATCTTATGGCCAACATTACAGAATTTTCAGTTTCGAAAAGGGTGGTTCTTGCAGGATGCACATTTTTTTTTGGGAGCTTTTTAATAGAAGATTTATCAACCAAGAAATTATGAATGATAACTCCTAATGTAATACTTTGCAAGTGCACAAAGTTGTATGACGAGTATAGTAGATTTGCGAAGGTCGATCCCCTCGAGGACTTGTTCAACGGGAATCCACTTAGTTTGGAATGAAACAACTTGAGAAAAAGTACAAAAACGGTGGTGGGGGGGGGGGGGGGGGGGGGGTTTGAGTGATGATTAGAACGAAATTGAATGATGAAAACAAGTGCAAAATGATGAAAACTTGATTTGAGAATTGATTAGATAATTAGGAAGAATTAGGACATGTTATCCACCTTTACCAATTAAAGTTCTCCTTAGATTTCGTTGATTAGATTAATTATGCATGTATTTGAATTAAGTGCCCATGCAAGGGTCCGGTTAAGGCTCAACCTACACATTTATCTTCTCTTAGATTGCATGTTTAAGCGTGATGTACCCGCACTTAAACAACTATTATCGATGGTGTGTGATAATGCATGAACCATGAAGAAGATTTAATGACACTACACTATCCCTAGTAAAGTGTTGTGCAATCCTAAGGAGTCATTAGTTTAGATTACGAATAAGATTCCCCCTCTTAAACGTGATACTACAAATTGCAGGGTGAACACAAAGATCGAGGTGATCCGTCAAGCAATTATATCGACAATTATACGCTAATAAGGTGATCAAACTTACAAGCATAAATTGAGTTCATGAAGTATAGTAATCCAACAAATCCAGGCATATATAACAACCATAATCAACAGCCAGAAATCTAATTATAAACTAACATGGTTAGGGCTTCAAACAGCCCTAATCCTAAAGGAAACTACTTACGCATAACTAAGTTAACAAACATCATAATTGAATGCATATAAACATAAAGAGATTAGGGATTGAGAAATTCAAATACTAAGATGAATGATGCGTGAGAGAAGTGGTACAAACACTTCTTCTCCCAAGCTTCACGTCACAAAGAAGATGCAAGACTTGAATCCGAAAGCATGAACAATAGGTAAATTGCGGCTACTTTGTGTATAAACTTTAAGCAGAAATTTTTGCAAAGTTTTGGAATCTTAGGAGGTAAATTGGACGTACAAAAAAAAATGAGAAAACATCTATTTATATCCCCTAACACCTACCCTAACATCTCCCTAAAAGAAAGGGAAAACAGCCCCCAAAACAAGGAGGAAACTCCTTAACCGTGAAAACAAGGTTTAGCCGCATTTTTGTGTCCCTCTTGCTTAAGGAATCTTATTTTCCTTCTTTAATCCACTTCTTGACTTCATCTTTGACTAGGAATTGAATTATTATCTTTCCAAATCGGATCACAATCCCTAAATTAAAGGAAAGGGGCTACAAATTGCAGCTAAGGGTAAATTAAGCCTAGCCATGATTTATGATTGTTTCTTGATTTCCAAGAAACTTCCTTTTCCTTATTTCTTGCAATCTTTAACTTCATATCTGATTAGGAATATAATTAAGTCTTCTTATCCAAGTCAATTCATGTCATTCCTCATTGAGAAAGGTAGGAAAATTCGTCCAAGGATGCTTGATGCACAAGTAAATACCCTAAAACACCCTTAATCGCAATTTTAGGAACTTAAGGGGCTTAGCCGCATTTTTGGTGATCTTGGGGGGATCTTGGACGTGAAAATGGGAGATGATATGATCCTTCATGATTCCTTGCTGGGTTCTTGAAGATATAGCCTTGGAAAGATCACATTTCATTGCAAAACATGATTTAAACCTCAACTAAGCAATCTGCAAAAACTTCACAAAAGATATCATTTTCTCCTTTTTTTTGAATGATTATAATCAAAAGATAAGTAAAAGTGATAAGAAATAACATTGAAATGATGCTTAATTTGTGACTTATCACTTTTTTATGTTGACAAAATTGGAGAAGGGTATTTGTTGGTGGATAGGGCATTAACACCAGTTATAGCGTGACACCGAGAGAAGTGGAATACACTTTACAAATGGATACAGGCGCAACGACGGCTTGAAAGGATTATAGTCGAGAATGAAATCCAACATTTTGCCAACATGACTGAGACGTTCAACATAATGGGGTTGAGGACAATGAAAGCTCGAATGTACCAACTGCTACACCGATCCACATATTGAAGGTAATTGAACATTCACCCAATTTTATTTTTACCATTAACGTATAACAAATTTGAAGTAGTTCAACTTTATATTGGTAATTGTGAGCTGATGGTAGTGGATATATTTTGGATACACTTCAAACCTTGCTGCAGGTTCCAGAATCATTAAATAGGGGAAATATGATGTGTGATGCGACACAAGAGGAATATGGACAACCAATGGAAACCACTGTTAGAAGGGGGAAAAGAAAATCAACGCGTGAAATTAATGTGGCATTGGGGGGCACAGTTTTGAACGCTAAGTAGGTTGTTGCACATCCTTCCACATCGAAAGGGACCAAAAAACTCACGAAAGGGCTGGATTTGGAGGAAGTAGTTGAAAATGAGTTTTCCGAGACTAACCAGTCCCTACTGGACTTTATATTTGATGCACGACACAATCAAAGGTAAATGAGTACGTGCACATTTCTGTTTGGAAGTCTACCCTGTATAGTGGTGAATCACACTCATATTGTTGAATTAATATAATTATATTTGGGGCAGCCAAGTTATTATCCAAACAGAAGTGGATCACTTAACAAGGATGGATCTTAGATGTATGTTGCCAGAGAACTTCATCTTCAATAAGGTACACGCTCTGTGTTGCTATGGTGTAGCTATTTAATTTTTCAAATGTGAATTTCCCTGCTTGACCTGTGTAATGTTTGTGTGGACCGGATGAAAGATAATGTACATCGCGATGAATATGATGGGCGGGAATGGGAATGGGCATTGGTTTATTCCACCCAATCTCACGGTAAGTTAGCCATTACAGTTTGCATCGTAATATTTGGCAACTGTCTAAAATAATCCTCACTTTGACATCTATTATAGACAAAAGCTGTCTCATGTATTGAAGAAGGCGTAATGGGCACCCGCCAGATTCGGTTCTTAAGGAGGTACCAATGTATGAGGCATTTAGGGGATGGTATCCACAACATTGAAAAGGTACATTAAATGGTAATGTGAATAAATTCCATTGTATTTGGTATTTAAGAACCTTACATTGCATTTCCAACTATATGCAGATATTTTTCCCCGTGCTGGATGTTGAGGCGGGACATTGGTTCCTCATCATAGTTCATGTTAGCGAACAAAGCGCAGAGATATAGGATCCGCTCACTTAGGGGAGGGCACATCGCTGAAGAGTAAATATATGCCAGAAAGTGGTAAGTTATTATAATTAGAACTTTCAATTTCACTTTGTTGAATTATTAACAATCTATCCCCCATTTCGGGAGGGAACCTTACAAGTGGATTTGTTTAGTTGCTGGGTATGGAAACAGTTTTACTTACAGAGCCTGAACTAGATATAGGCGAGATAGAGAGATTGAGGGGTCTGAGATCATTTCAAGTGTCTCATGACCTTAGTGCACCAAGGCAACCAAATGGATTTGACTGCGGGGTATTCGTATTGCGTTTCATTGTCGATTACCCAAGTATCGAAGCATTGAAGGAACACGAGGTATTTCTTAGTTAAATGTTGGCATTAGTTGCTATTTCATTAGGAATTTATATCCAATTACATTTTATCCTTCTGCAATGGTAACAATATGACTCCAAGTATGAATGTGAATGACTGACGCTATATTTAGTGAAGCATGAGAAAAATCAATGGCAGGACAAGATGTAGCCGGGTTTGCTGCAATGAGAGGCGATATGTAGGCCGAGAAGGGATTGTTTGTTAGATGTTGAGGCAAATGTCCCAGCTAAGTTTATCTAAGAATCCCTATCCGTGTTCAACTCCCTTATGTGCTTACCGGGTAAACCAACGTATTGTTGTTGTGTAAATTAAATTGTGTGTAGGTTTACATCTGTTTATCACTTACCCTACCATGAAGAATTTTGGACTTGTTGTTGGACTTTATGTGCTATATGCATATTTGCTTTGCAAAATGCTTATATCAACGTTATGTTTTCACTTATATCTATTACCGTTCTAATTGTCTTCATACCATAACTACACTTTTTTCATATGCAAATTGTGATACGAGATTTGGTGTCTTTAAAAAGATTCATAGTATATTTGGAACTTATCGATCTAATAGAAAGAGGACTATACCCATGTATCAATCCAGATTTCAATATGGGTTGTACCCATATTCCATTAATATTTATAATTTATTCATTTGAGTTATTAGAAATCATGCGGAACAAATTACCAAATTCTATTTGGTATCAATGCCTCGTCCCATTTAATCTTTTTAGTTATAAGAAATAAGTGAAAATAAAAAAAAATCTTATATTATTTCCACTAATTGAGTTGTACGAACATGAATTTTCAACACATGAATTGTGTCACATGCTTTGGTGATACACATATTATTGTAAAACACGTGATGGAGGATGATGTCCTAAATTGTGTGAGGCCCCAATTTAGTTTCTCCCCATCTTGTATCTTAAATTTTTTAGTTGAGAGAAACAAGAGTAATTAGGTGGTTTCTGGTGTCCTAAAACCTTACCCCTCTGCAACCTTCGTGCATATTGAATCATGGGTAAAGTATGGATGGTTTTTAGGGGTAGAGTCCCTGGTATTTACGATAGTTGGAGCAAAGCTCAAAAACAAGTCATCAATTTCAACCATGCCAAACACAAATCTTATAAAACACTTGGTGAGGCAACTCATGCATACCATGAGTACTTCGCCATTATCCAAGCACCTGCTCCTACCATAGGGATAGAGAGTAGTGGATGGAGATCGACGGCAGAAGTAGAATGTCAACTTCGCAATGAAAACGTCATTTTTGAACTTACAAAGTAACGTGATGAGCTACTTCAAATTGTTGGGACCCTTACAACCCAACTACAATCTGCAACAATCAACAAGAGAAAAGTTATTGAGTTTATGTAAGATTTATTTTTAATATCCAAACCTATGTAATACTACGCTTTCTTGGTATATGAAACATGTCCATCTTTCATTGTCCAAGTGTTTTAGTATTACATAATGTGTGTGATACGAAATCAATTGGAATTTGGGGAGCAGTGAAAACATGAAGAATATAATAAACGTAAAATCAACCAACCCACCCATATTTTATTCATGAATTTTTTATGAATCAAATTCATACATACTAGACATACGGGTGTACTTAATGTTGCGTAGAGTGGTTCAATTAAGATAATACTTCCCTCATCATGTGCCAAATACTCCTTGTTTGATAACAAAGTTACATGCTACTGGAAGATGGTTAGGGGCAAAGTCAATAACATGACATAGATTGGTGTATGTAACGGGCATACACTCCGAGCCCGATGTAGTTGAACAAGTAGCATCAACCTTCTCCTCTTTTGATAACAACAATCTTGCGTTAATGCAATTGGTGCAAGCTATCCCCAAATCAGGAGTCACCAATCGCCAGAAGTTTGGAAGGCGATAAGTTTCGCATTGTTGCTACATTGATCTGATTAGATAATCCAAAGAAATTTGTAACCTCATTTGTAAATACCACGACCAGATTGTATCAGTGAGCTAATTCCTTCAATTTTAAAGAAAATTTTGAAAAAAGTTCTGCACATCGTTTGAGGGCCACAAGGGTATGCTCAAAATATGTCCTAAAAAAGGCAGTAATTGAATCAACGATAATGAGATGGACTGGCAAACTCGATTCACCCTTAAGTATAAAAGATTCTACTGAGGGCAGCATAACTAGCATTTGATATGCATCTTCCACCAAATTCAGGAATATTAGGTCACACCGGTTGAATTCACTTAAGCTTGCATGAGAACCTCCCACATATTGTGCCATTTGGTTGAGACGCCAATACGGAAAGGCACGTCCACTGTGAAGATAGGGTGATGCTCCTGAAAGGCCACCATATGATAGTGGGAGTTGTGCAGTCAACGTCAATTGCAGACATATTTGAGTTTTTCCAGTTCTATTCTCCCCCCACAAACTCCATTATTATATTTGACACCACTCCCCCCCCCTATAGTGCAATTTAAAGAAGCACAACCCATACTCAATTTCATGAAGGAGTGACAATGTTGGAGTAGTACCTTCCAATTTCCCTTTAATTAATAAGTGAGCCATTGTGCACCTTGTGATGGGGTGGGGTTCATAAGGAGGAAAAAAAATTAAAGTATGAGTGTGGGGTTGTGTGGAAGATTCCCGTGAGTTTTTTTTTTTTTTGGGGGGGGGGGGGGGGGGGGGGGGGAGAGGAGGGGTTGCCAAATATCAGTAAAAATACGGTTTTTTTAGGTTGGTTGTGCTGAGCATTTCTTCAATAGAGTTTGTGGGGTTTTGTGGGGGTTGTGCTGAACATCTGTTTGTCACTTACCCTACCATTTTTTTCAATTTCCTCATTTCATAGCTAGATACTCATTTAATTCCCAACCGATACAATAAAGGTTTCTTTACACCACGACATGAGTGAGAAACCTGCTGAGAACTGATAGAAAATGCTAAATGATACTGCTGAAGAGGACTGTGGTTGGGTTACCATTAACAAAAACCACAAAACCTACTTGCTCAAACAATATTGGTGAATAACTTCAAATTCATATATTAACCAAATTAAAGTTACTGTTGCTGGATGGATTGACAACAATACATGTATAATTAGGGGAATGAGATATGCTTCCATCAAATGGAGGGACAAGAAGTTTCAACGTACGTGCATAATAAGCATCGACAACAATAGCCCGCATATAACCAATAACCAAAGCTCTTATCGAATGCTTAACCTTCCAATTACTGGAATTGAATCCATCATTTTTATTCATATGCACAAAACAAACAGTTATGCAATTGGGAATCAAAAGGAGTTTGTCTGTGAAAAACCAAGTTCCTCCCAATTTGCAACTTTCCAACTTAGATCATCCAGAACAGGAGATTGGTTGTTTAAAACCAATCCCATTGAAACCATAATTAACAAAAGACACATTAGCTATGAAAATAGGTGATTATTTTTTTGGGATCTTCTTGGCAGATGGATCCTTGACCTTCTCGGTGTAAGGTTGTTTGCTATGAACGACACCATCATCATCTTCCAAACAGTGAACTTCCAACCTTTTTCTCCTTACACTGTTTTTGTTGCCCCCTTAGTGAGATGAATGCAAGAAGGAAGTTCTGGTAGATATGTACTCGGTAGTTTTTTCGGGTGTCTTGATAGTGCTCAAACTTGAACAAGTGCTGGAAACAACTTATTGTTTGTATGCTTAATAAGGTCTAAGGCAATGCTGCTTCGTGCATCGTCTGAATTGAACTATGTCATCAATATATTTACAGCAACAATTAAAACAACAAAATATAATACGAAGGCGTCACCTTAAAATCAAGAGGATTGACACTTACAGTCAAAGGGTTAAACCAATGTTTGTTGTAGAACTCCATGCTCCGAATGAAAAAAAACTCCACAATCCCATGTGTTTGGTTGTTGGGGTCCAAATTTTGTAAATTCAATTCGAAACATTGAAATGTTCAAACGTTCTCCAACCAATATTCATAGTTGTGGGCCTAAGAGTATATCTAAGCAATTGAGTTACAAAATAAATTGTGGAATATAGAAGTTAGGAATAAAGTATCAAGTATGAAATATTTGTATGGTATGTGTATTATTTTTTGAATATACCCAATGTAATCAAATAAGTAGGTGAAACTTACTAGGAGTTGAACTTGATCTTCTCTACTCTTGTGAGTGAATCCTGTGTTTAGACTATCCCATACGTGCATGATATGTGCTTTAACTGAAACCATTATTAGGTACCAATGCTTGCTTTCTTCATCTAGAAGTGGTACAAATATCTATGATTCAGCTTTGTTAGCGCAAGGAACCATTATCATTCATGTTGCCCAAAGTAATATAATTGGTTGACTGGAATCATGACATACCTCAGTGCATTGGTGTAAAGGAACATTTGAAAACCGAACTTCCATGTTGCAAATTCTTATTGTATCCACTACTAATCCTTCAAAACGCTTTGGCTCCACACAAAAAAAAATCCTCTTTGCTACAGCCAATGACACTTTTACATTAGTAACCATGCAATCCGCTTATCAATGCTTAGTTTATCACATTTATATCTTACCAAAAAGTAAGTTGGAAAATACCAACTATTTGAAGTCTCTAGTTGAAGGAAATCAATGACTACATTTATAACCTGCGTGTTAATTACAAAATCCACAGTCACATCTAGGTTGAGGTGCTTTATTATAACTAATAAAACAACTCACAAAATATTGGTTTGGTGGCATACAGTACACTTACATCGCATGTTAACCACTTTTCTATATAAAGGGAACAAAAACTCCCACTATATATGGTCTGGAATGAAGCTTGAATGACTGGTATTTCTAATTCACTATAGCCATATGACATGTACGAAATGTATATAATTATTCAAATAGAATATACATGTAGAATATTATGGTACTACTACCTTCCTTTTCCAAAGGTGTCTTTACAAGAGAAAATGTATTCAAGTAAGGTGACATCGTCAGGAATAATATTTTGCGTATTGCTTACACCCATAACTGATGGCTTCTTCATGTCTCCGACATTATTTGATCTTTGACATGAAGCCTCACTTTTGGACATAGAATCTTTAATTTCTACAATAGAAATCCCTTTTTCCTGCGATCCAATGGATTGTCTTGTAAATATAATTCCTTTATAATAGGCAACATGGAAGGTAGATTTCAATTTTCAATTTTACTCATTTCCAACAATAGAAAACATACAGGTAGTTTCATATGCTTATGGTGTACATTCATTTCTTCCTGTGCTCTTGAATTCTACACTGCCAGTTTGTTTATTTTTTGAAACCAAGCAAGCGAAGGTTTATGTAAAGAATAACTAGAACAAACACCACGTATTGAATGTGGGCTACTTACAAAAAAGTTAGGTTGGTGGGCAATAACAAACTGCAACCAATGAATCATAGACACATCATAACATAAAACTTAACATCAAATTATCCGCAAATTAAGCCTATTTACTGAACCTAATAAAGAATTCTAATGAAGAAAACGGGAATACACTTGCAAAAGTAAAAACTATCCACTTTTATAGATCATTGTGGAGCTCCAGTTCCATCATACCTTAGGTTAAGGTTTGGCTAGGTTCTCATCTGTAATGGGGGTGCTTGTCGATGAGAGGACAATGTATTCATGGAGGGGGGAGATCAACTTGTTTAGAGGAGTTTGTATCGTTGCTTCTTTCTTTTCCAGGCCCGCCTTAATTGTATATATGATGTCGTTCTTCATTTTTTTCCATACACTGTTCAACTACAATAGGAAGTTGATTGTGCCAATCTTCTATTCGGCTTTCAACGCCATCAAGTCACTGCGACATACAGATTAGCTCAATATTTACAGTAGATGTTTTGTGTTAGCATGCCTAGATCCGCCTTTACACCTACAACCATGCATCGCATTTCCATAACATCTTGCTCAATCCGACCAACCACTCCACATAGGTTAGATGTCATGGGAGTTTCACTCCCAAGGCTATTGGACACACCCTGCAATTACGAATGTACCAGCATTCACACCATATAAAAAGTAACGTATATTCATTCAAACTTTTGCATTTTTCACTTACTGCTAGAGGGCTTTGCTCTTTAGCCTTCTTGTCTCCTTCATCTGTGTCCCTTTTCCTACAACCAACATCATGGACATGAGAAATTATTATCATAACTTTTTAATTTAAAAAAAACCATGATAATTAGTACCAGTGGCAGGATTTACCCTGAGGTTGTGCTATTGGAATGAAAGGTGCATTTGATGTGTCCCACTCACCACGAGCCTTTCTACGTTTGAAGGTTTGAAGATGACAACTGGGTTCTTGATTTTTGGGTAGGACATGTTTTTTGGGCTCAGCCTTCGTATCATCATCGTTTAGGGTATGGCAAGATGCCATCCGAATGTCGATGGTTGATTTTGGGAAAGAACAACTAGATTGGGTACTAAAATATTGGTGATTATAAGGTGTGTTTGGTGTTCGGGTGAAACTGGATTGGAGTTGGAAAATAAGTAAGCTTTGTTTTGGTCACCATATTTTGTCAATTCTAAATGAGTCAATATTGGTTTGCTGGCAAATTGCAATACTTTTTGGCGAGAAAGATAGATTTTTTGCCCGCTTGAAATGATTTTCCCTCTCTTTCCACCAATTTTGCCCTTCTTTTCCTCAGTTGGACAAGCATGTCAATGTTTCAATGATTTTCCCTCTCTTACCTGCTTAAATGCAAACTCTATTTGGTTTTGCATGTGTCTACCGCTTACTTTAATGATCACAAAATTCTTAATCTAGATTACGTTGTTGCAGTTGTACATGTAATGACCAGTCCCGAATTTCGGGATTAATTTAGTAATTAATTAAGGGTTAGCGTGACTAATCGGTGATTAGTCGAGAGGTTTCGGATGGACGGTGTGAAATGATGATTTTACCCTTGGATTTGGGCAAAATGTTGACTTTTGACTAGGGAGGTCAAATGGACTTTGACCAATGACCGTGTCATAGATCGTGATGTTACGAGTCCATAGACAGGTGGAACGTCGAAATCGAACTTTCGACGGGACTCTGCCCGTTCCTCAGCGCGCTTTTACCAAATATACATTGCCTTTTTTGGCCAGTACCTACCGAATTTCCCTCCATGTTTCAGTAGCTTCCTATTAAGCCGATTCATGTTCAATTCCAGCAAGCATTTTCCTTCCTTTTGAAGGAAAATTATCCTTTTTAATTAGGATTTGTTTTCCCTTTTTAAATTAGGAGTTTTTATTACCTTTTTAATTAAGTTTTTTTATTTATTCTTTCTTTAAGATTTAGATTACCTTTTTAATTAGTATTTCTATAACCTGATTTTTTAGGACTTCATTATTAATTAGTTTAATCATTTTCCTTTTAGAATTAAATTGTGAACTCCTATTTATTTGGGAATTATTCTCCTATAAATAGAGAGACCTAGGTTATTTGTAAAGAGTCGCTCATTATTTGTATCAAAACTCTACTTAACCCAATTTTCCCTTTTCAATAAATTCAAGATTTCTTGTGCAAAATTAATTACACCATATCCCACCTTTTACAACCTTCATCCATGGCATAGAGGAGTGTCTTCAAGTGTCTCACCAAAGAGTGTCCAATCACTTCGTATCCATAGGGTGTCCCAAAGAGAAAAAGTGTAACACGACCTCTTTACCTTTTGGTTATCTTTTGTACTTGAATATCTTGGTTTATGGATTGATTTCTAATATTATCCTTGGTTTTATGCTTTGTAACGAACATGAAACTTGCTCATTTAATGTAACGAACATTTTGGCATTGGTTTCGAGTCGATCGAACACCATTTCGATATAGTTTCGAGGGTCCGAAGTGTTATGTTTTGTTTTAAATTCGTATTTAATTCCCGAAAAAATTATGGGAAGTTAATATGATCTTAATTGAGTCATTAGTGACCCTTAATAATGATTTTGGACAGGACTTGGGATTCCTGGAAAGTATCAGAAATTACGGAAAGGCGTGCAGCTTGGAAAGCGAGCGATATGAACAGTGTGTGAGTGGACTTTTGTATTCTACCCAGAATGCATGCATATATGTTTTAAACGCTTTATTATATGATTTGAAATGATTTGACATGATTAATGTTTCAATATGATGATTTCTGAATTTTGAGAATATTATATTATTTTATATTGTTTTGGGCTCGACTTTTGAGAAAATGGTGAAATTCCTGTTTTGGGCGAAGGCCCGGGATTTGAGATTGGTATTGACTCGGATTATGAGTCAAAGATTGATTTGATGGATTTGTAATGCTTTTTGGATATATTTTATGGATTTATGTGAAAATGGCAACTAAGGTTGCGATTGCACGGATTTACGTGAAAATGATATTTTGGGCTTGACACCCAATTGGATAGTGATTTGACTCGGATTTGGAGTCACATGTGAATATTATGAAATTGATGATTTTGATTTATGAAATGAATTTTGGACGCTGTTTTCTGATGGATTTGTGGAACTTGCTTTGTGAAAGCTATGTTTCGGGCATAGGCCCTATTGAAATGTTTTTGATTTGATTTGAGACATAAATGGTTTTAAAATCAGATTACTAGATTGGGTGACTGTTCAACATATACCATCCTCTGTGATTTGATAGTCTCCTCTAGACGTTATAGATCCTGGAGTAGTCACGATCCACTACCTGGAGATGAGTAGCTCCGAGGGAGGCTCAATCTCAGAAGTGTGAGATTCTGATGATATCCTCCAGATGTCGTACATCCTAGAGATGATATCACCCCAGACGTCGTAGATCGTGGGGATGTCTCGGACGTGAGTCTCCCAAGTTTGCACGCGTTGCATTGATATCGTGACAGTTACTTGGATATTGAGATTGGATATTGAGGATTAGTTATATTTGTGACTTATTGATATTTATATCCAGATACTTTATATCATGAACTGATTTGATGAACATGAGTTTCAGAGAAATTGTGAACCATGGGAAAACATGTTTTGATTTTATCAGTCCACTGTTCATACTTGATTGATTTCACGCTATTACTCATGTTTTATGATATGCATGCATGTTTGTGAAACTGTAGGGTAAGATTGATTTTCCTCAAATGTATTTATATAAGTTTATTTTTGTCCACTCACACTTTTTCTGTTTTATTGACCCTCCAGGTCATGACGCGATGATCGAGGCTATTTTGGAGGTGGAGGCATGAGTAGGCACAGGTGTGGTTATTCGTTGTTTGGCAAGTGCTGAGGGTAAATTCGTAACTTCAATTGACTTGTTAGACGGGAGCAGGATCGGGCACGGTTATCAAAGTCCTTCGGGGACGGGTCCTGTCAAATTGGTATCAGAACACTAGGTTGCTGATTCTGTTTCCATGTCATGCCTCCGAAACGTAAGCCTTGTGCGTGACCTAGTAGTGAGACGGGTATACGAAGGTATATGAGACCTCGTGATAGATCTCGGAATGAGATTGACCCTGGATTAGGGGTCAGATGTTAATCAGTGTACACTGTGAAATACTAACTATTAAACACGAATTTGTGTGGGTCCCAAGGATGAATGAGCCCAAAAGCTAGAATAGTAGCATAAATGGGTAAGTTGGACCCGGGATGAGATTATTCTTAGTGGATTCCTTAAGTGGAATGTGTGTCGAATCTAGAATGTGATGGATATCCCTTAGGCCTTATAGGTCGTATAAGATGTGGTTCACCAGCAGAATTTGCTCGGTGACCAGGTATGCCAATGATGGCATGGATGAAGGTTATGAGTTTGGACTCAAAAGGAGTCAAGATTGGACTCGAAAGGAGTCGAGATATGGATGCGGGACTCAAAATGAGTTAGGATATTGGTTAGGACTTGAGAAGATTCATAGAAATGTAATAGCGCTTAGGAGGAGCCGGAAAGGTCGAATATAACTATGGTTTCTAACACGATCGACCCTTTAATTGAGAGATGTTTGGCACCTAGGATGCCACAGACTAGAATAAGGTCAGATAGTGAAAGATTATGAATTGATGGATTCAGTTTACTAGACTTATGGATTTGGATGAGTCGTGTCACTTAGTGATTGGAAGTGCAAGCGGAGACCCACAGTATGCAGAAATTATGACTTAGGAGATAATCCAGTTCAGTGGGACGTTAATTGGGTCCACTGGGAGGTAAAGTGATAAGGTTAATTATGTAGGAATTGTTATGATTGTAGGTCGTCTGGTCACATTGTCAGGAAAGGTTATATGTGGTTAAAGTGATATGACACCGTTGGGGTGTAATAGAGCAGGGATTGGCTCCTGTATTAACTGCTGATGTGACAGGCGAGGGAAGAATTGGTAGGCCCGTGATGGACCATAGGGGTGTGGTCGGATTGGGACCACATGCTCGAGGATTGCAGTTACTTAGCAGGAGGCCTGAGTAGCCTCTGGAGTGGTGACATGGATGTAAGTTTAACCAGGACGTATGTATTCGGTAGGTCCCGGGCTACCCACTCTTCTGTGTTTTGAGATTGTACATTGGATGGATACGGAGATGTCCGTGATTAGTTAAGGAATGGAAGTCGGTGAGCCGACTAGAGCTACGGATGTGATAAAATTGATGATATTTATGTGGTAATCTTGGTAATTATATATGATGAAATTGGTGAGACATAAGGGGGGGGGGGGGTAGACCTATCGAGGTGAGGCTACTCAGGATGACTGGTGTTATTCGCCTAGTGGCTGAATTGGGGTATTCCTCGACTTGAATGATTTGTAAGTAATCCTTTGAATGGATTGGTTGATGACTCATGATACCTCTATCGAGTATGTCAATTAGAAAGCGATATGTGGAGTCCAGGATTACCAGAGGTTATAGTGCAGGGAGACTCGAGGGTGTTACCCTCTAGAACGATATTGACCCTCACAATCGATGGATTGTTGGTAAGAGGTAATCAAAGTTTACTGGTCAGATGTGTGGCACATGTGAGTAGTGTATGAGATGCCCAGTGAAGGCTAAGGATGTACGAATTCCTCAATATTTTTCCTGAGGTTTTTCCAGGATGAGAGGTTGAGTTGATAATGGAGATCATGTCGAATATACGAGTTGTTTCTCGGACACTTTGGTATGTGACACCTACGAAGTCATAAGGACTGAAGGTGCAAGTACAGGACTTGATAAATACTGGTTCGTCCGGCCGAGTGTCGCCATGGGGAACCCAATGGTGTTAAAGAGGAAAAAGGGATGATGGTCCGAGATTATGACATGACCCACCGCGATTATCACCCCGATAACCGGACGAACCCTGCTCCCGTCTGACAACCCAACTCAAAAGACCAAAACAACCACACCAAAACTACAAAATATACATTGCCAGACCAGGGAGAAGTTATAATACAACTAGTCCACAATAGCACAGAGCATAGTACAGTACAAGATAAGACAAAAAGCCTACTAAGGGCTAGCTACACGCGTAACGGGAAAACTCTATGCCTCCGTTTCTACCTCAACGTTAGCCCCGGCGCTAGCACCACGACCTGGAGGGTGTTAAAAACATTAAAAGCGTGAGTGGACTAAAAATAAATAAGAGTTTCAAAAAAAGTTTAATAAACAAACCAGGGTTCACCCTCCGTTTGAAAACATGCATGCATAACCAAGTATTAGAAAACAACCATATGTACGATATGAAAATAAGTACGGAAAACACCAGAATCAAAACCAAAGTTCAGGCACTCGGCCCTAAATCCATAAGAACCAAGTTATTCGGGTCACAGCCCAAAACATTCAAAAACCAGTGAAAAACCAGTGAAAAGCATCAATCATACAAGTTTACTGGATCTCAAGTGCGCCTGAGTCTTTAAACTCAAAACCATGCGCAAATAACCAGGCCTTCCCGGGATATCAACGAGTCTTTCAACTCAAAACACAATCACAGGCCTCGGGGGGTATCACAATCACCGAGTCTTTAAACTCAAAACACATACCGAGTCTTTAAACTCAAAACATATCAATCCAGGGCCCTCCCCACCGTCAATCATCCGAGTTTTTAAACTCAAAACCAGATCCAGTGGGTTTTTCTCTTTTTTCGGGTCTTTAAACCCAAAACCATTTTTCAATCAACAAGGAAAATCATCGAAATCTGAAAACCAAAACCAAACTAGAAATCCTCGAAAACCGAAATCAAGTTTGATCGAAATGGGACTTCCGCCCGAATTTCACTTCCAAATCTCAAATCACATCCAAAACTTGTCCACAAATCCTTAGTAAAATAGAAAGCGTATAATCATAAATCATCCATCCGAACCATACTCAAAAGCATAACAGAAATCATATTCTCGAAGTACGTGCAAACTGATAACTCGCATTGAAAAAAGTGCAATCAAGTAAAACAAGAATCTAGAAATCATAGGCATAAAATCATATATCGAAAGCATAAAATCATATATCGAAACATAAAGAAATAAGTAGAAACAGTTATGTATGCTCGGTTAGAAAACAAACTGTCCACTCACAAGGTCCGAATACGGCACTCGCGTCCTGTACGCTCCTCAATTGTCTCAGGAATATCCCGACCTGTCAAAAGTCACCATTCCGGGTCACAAACACTTCATTTAAGCTTACCCTAATTTCCCCAATTTTTCGGGATTTTTAAACGTAATTAAACGAACCCTAAAACTTCGAATGCTCAAAACTACTTCGATACGGTGTCCGATCGACACGAAACTTGTCCTAAAATGTTCGTTACATCGATTAGAGTGAGAACCGTGTTGAATGTTTCCCCAAAACAAACCCCACGTGCCCTCACGCGCCGCCCAAAGGGGCTGCACGTGGGAGCCATGCACCTGCTACAGTTTCATTGTCAACCTCCAGCCAACCCGGTTCAGACCGGTCCAGACCGATCCGGTCCAACCGAGCCGGCGAGGCCGATTTTCACTCGTTTTCAGTCCATTTTCAATCCTTTCTAAACCCTAAGCTTCGTCCTTGAATTTGTGACTAATTTACTTACTAAAAACACGAAATGGAGTCCTATTTCTTACCTTCCAAACTCGAACCAAAAATGCAAAAAAATCGACCTTCGGATTCCGGCCACCAGTCACGGGTTCGAGTCCTTGAGGTTAATAGTAACTTCCTAAAGCTTCCAGAGTCAACAAACTCACTCAACCAGTCCCTAAAACTCACGACTTTTGATTTGAACATTTCTGGAAAAATAGGGGACCAGAGACTTACCTGTTTCTCTGCTCACCGCTGTGAGCTCCGCCGTGTCCCTGCACGTCCTAGAGTCTCTCCTCAGGTCGCTAAACACCACCACAAGCCCAAACTTGACTGGTTTGATCAATCGAATACTCAGCGGTGCACGGTGGCCTCTATTTCCTGGGTTTCTCACCTTCATCTCATCCTTTTCCACACACAACTCTCACCCAGAACCACTCACCAGACTTCTCTGATCACTCACACTCGAACACAAAGAACTCACACCCTGAAAACTGGTCGATTGCCTCACTGTCTCAGTCTCTCTGCTTCTCAGTTGATCGATATCCCAAACAACCAATTTAAAATGTTGGTTTAACCATGAAAGAAAAGGCTGGAAGCCTCTAAGAAACGGCCAGGTGTCACTCACCCTGTGGACTCAGCCTAAAAATATCCAATCCCAGCGTCCCAGATGTCCTTATCTGGTTGGACACAAATCCCAAGGTTGTAAAAGACTGATTTGCCCCTAAAAGTCCAAATTACCATTTTGCCCTTTACTTTCTGGACCCATATCTTTTTCGTCCGATGTCCGATGATGGCGTGCTGCCTGTCGTTGTACTCAGGACGTCGTGAAAAAAGTCAACAAATTCCCCCTTTTTAACCAATTTACGAAAATACCCTCAACCTTCTGAACATCATAACTTCCCCCTCGGATGTCGGAATCGGACGTGCCACCTGTCTCCGGACTCGTGACGTCCCGAACTACGTCACGGTCATCAGTCAAAGTCCATTTGACTGCCCAAACTAAAAGTCAACATTTTGCCCATTCTAGGGGCGAAATTGTCATTCTGCACCGTCTGTCCAAAAGTATCCAACTAATCACCGATTATCTTCGTTAATCCTTCATTAACCACTAATCTAATCCCGACTTCCGGGACTGGTCGTTACAGATTATATGTCGATTATGGACAACTTAATAAGGTAACGATATGGGATAAGTATCCCTTATCACGAGCTAATGATTTGTGGTTCTGTTGAAAATATGTGATTATTGGACCTAGTGAGAGTGGCCAACAGGGTGATGACTAACATTCATGAACATTCATGAGTAAAAGAGAAAAATATGATGTCTAGATTTGATGTGGCTAAGGTTCGTCAATAGTAATGCCCTTGGATGGCTAAATGAACTCTGGACACATTTGGATGGTATATGATAACATGATTGATGATATGTTGGTGTACCCACATCTACGGATGGGCATGTGATATACTGAACATATGTATTGAATGCCCTCAGAGAGAAAAATATATGGTTGAATAAGTGTTAGGTCTGGTTGACGAGAGTAGGTTTGTGGAACATATACTAATAATGGTCGGGATTAGTGTGAATCCTAGGAGAAACAGATGTATTAGTCAATGGAAAATAATTAAAGAGTGTCATGGGGAACATGAGTTGTTTTGAGATTGGATGGATACCACAGAGGATTGTAGAGGGGTTCTCTACAATGTTTTTCCAGTTATGGTGATTAACTCGGAAGGAGGTTAGAGTTATTGGAAATTAGAACTGAAATAGAATAAATACAAAGTGGAGAAACAGTGACTTATGTTCGATGTGACCCTTTTCGTGTGCATAGTAATATGCCACTATGAGATTTGGGATTTGGTGAGGTGTGCTTCGGTAGCATAGGGTTGGGACTGCCGATGCTAGCTGAACCCACAAGAGTTTTACTTTCCTTGCATGATTTGGGATCGACCATAGTGGTACATGGGTCGAGTACGCAAAGGTCATACCTCTGGGAAGGAATGTACGAGTACTGTATCGACCATCAGGATTGGTAATGATTGATAAACAGAAAGGCTTAATGTGTGATGAAGCGATGGTCAGAATGGTCTGGTCAGGTATCGTTCGCGGGGAGACTAATAAGATAGACGGTCAAGAATTGGCATGTTTGATAACGTAAGGATAGGTGAAATCCTGTTAGTGATGGAACTCCATAGGATTAGAGTAGTACATGATTTTGATAATTTGGACTATTGGTGTCCAACTGTAGGATCATACTTGGTGTATGATGTTGGATGGAGTCGAGGCTAAGGAAATTATTGTATTGAGTGCTAGTTATTGGCAAGAGGTAGGCATCAGTGAGGCCGATGATGACAGACACAACCGAAGGAAAGGTTCAATTCATTATACTTATTGACCTTGGGAAGGGGGTATGATGTGATTGACCTAACGAGGGGAATGAGTTCCAGATTTATTGGACCTTATGAGGTTATTGGTCTGGTGGTCTATGCGTGGTGATTTAAGCCACTGTACCATGTCATGAGTGGATGACATGTGATTGGGATGATGATACTGATTCTTGTGAGTTCTAGATTGTGTATACTCGGACGTTGAGCATGGCTCCGTATTCCGAGTAGGCTTGGATATGACTGCCCGTGGGGCACGGGTTTACAGAGAAAATTGTCCTGATATTGACCCAAGGATGTGGACTGATTTGTTTGGTTTCTATAAGTTTAATTATGCTTTATATCCAGTTGAACTGAAAGGGTATGTGATTGCTCATGTTTCTGGTTCACATACATATTCCTCGGGAGAATTATCATGGTACCTACTGATTTGAATTTCGAGGACGAAATTCTTTAATGAGGGTAGGTTGTAACAACCGAAAATTCGAAAAAGAAAAATTTGGAAAATTTGAAGGAAATGACGATTTTACCCCTGGTTATAAGGACTGGAAGTTGACTTTTTGATCGGGACACTTTTTGGACTTTTGGCCATGACAGTTGGGTAGGTCTCGAGACGCTGAATTCGTAGACAGGTGGCATGCGTCAATCAGAGTTGGATGTAAAAGATACAAGTTCGAGACGACGAAGGGCAATTTGGTAATTTTGTAAAAGAGGGGTAAATTGGTAAATTGGCACAGTATTGGATGACTCTGCCGTATTGGTGAGTCATTTGGGTCTTTAGGTGACATCTGTCACCTTATAAACATAATTGGTGGCCCTGATAATTAGTAAACTATAATTCCATGTATAATTCCATGTATATAGCTATTTGAATATGACTTGATCGTGCTGGGGGAGAACAAAGAAAACAGAGTATGATTGTGTGAGAGCACTGCTTCCTTCCACAGCTAACCTTGAGAGCAAATTTCACAGACTTACGATTATGAGAAGGAATTAAAAGAAATGATATGAGGAGCAAAGATGAGGGAAAACCTCTAAACCCGAAAGCCCAAACCTGTAGGAATTCAAATGCTTCCAAAAATAGAATTTGAAATTGTAGGTCATGATACTCTAAATTGAGATTGGTTTGAGCTTGCTGGGACTGTCTCGATCAGGATTTCCTCAAGAATGAAGGGAATTGGTGTCCTTTTGGCTCAGAAAGGACATGGCGGAAGTAGAGCAATTCGAGGATTGAGTTGCGTAATTGAAGGATTAAAAGGATGAAATTGAGACTTGGAATGTGTTTATTAGACTTTTATGAAGCTCCAGGATGAATCAATTTAGATGAATTCATGACCAGTGAGACAATCGAATGATGAACAAACCTTGAACTCTCGAGGCTTGGTCGAATGCCTTCAAGGTAAGAAATCATACAATTGAACTTACAGACCTTTAATTAAGGTTAAAACGATACGATTAGCTGAATTAATTGAAGAAATTGGGTGGAAATTAACAGGGAATGAGTCGGGTTATATCGCGGGTTGCAGGACCCATTTAATAGGCAATCAGGTTGAGAAGATGAACAGTGCCTTGCATTGTAGCAGGCGCGTGGCACCCACGCGCAGCCACCCACGGTGGCGCGTGAGGGCGCGTGGTAGCTTTTCTCGAGGTGAGTCCAACATGAAACTTGATCCTTTTAATGTAACGAACATTTTGGCGTTGGTTTCGAGTCGATCAGACACCGTTTCGATATAGTTTCGAGGGTCCGAAGTGTTATGTTTTGTTTTAAATTTGTATTTAATTCACGAAAAAATTATGGGAAGTTAATATGATCTTAATTGAGTCATTAGTGACCCTTAAGAATGATTTTGGACAGGACTTGGGATTCCTAGAAAGTATCAAAAATTACGGAAAGACGTGCAGCTCGGAAAGCTAGCGATATGGACGGTGTGTGAGTGGACTTTTGTTTTCTACCCAGAATGCATGCATATATGTTTTAAATGCTTTATTATATAATTTGAAATGATTTATTATATAATTTGAAATGATTTGGCATGATTAATGTTTCGATATGATGATTTCTAGATTTTGGGAATATTATATTATTTTATATTGTTTTGGGCACGACTTTTGAGAAAATGGTGAAATTGCTGTTTTGGGTGAAGACCCAGGATTTGAGATTGGTTTTGACTCAGATTATGAGTCAAAGATTGATTTGATGGATTTGTAATACTTTTTGGATATATTTTATGGATTTATGTGAAAGTGGCAACTGAGGTTGCGATTGCACGGATTTGCGTGAAAATGATATTTTGGGCTTGAGACCCAATTGGATAGTGATTTGACTCGGATTTGGAGTCACATGTGAATGGGATGAAATTGATGATTTTGATTTATGAAATGAATTCTGGACACTGTTTTCTGATGGATTTGTGGAACTTGCTTTGTGAAAGCTATGTTTCGGGCATAGGCCTTGTTGAAATGTTTTTTATTTGATTTGAGACATAAATGGTTTTAAAATCATATTACTGGATTTGGTGACTGTTCCACATATACCATCCTCTGTGATTTGATAGTCTCCTCTAGACGTCGTAGATCCTAGAGTAGTCACGATCCACTACCTAGAGATGAGTAGCTCCGAGGGAGGCTCAACCTCAGGAGTGTGAGATTATGATGATATCCTCTAGACGTCGTAGATCCTGGAGATTATATCACCCCAGACGTCGTAGATCTTGAGGATTTACTCGGACGTGAGACTCCCGAGTTTGCACGTGTTGCATTGATATCGTGACAGTTACTTGGATATTGAGATTGGATATTGAGGATTGGTTATATTTGTGATTTATTGATATTTGTGTTCAGATACTTTATATCATGAACTGATTTGATGAACATGAGTTTCAGAGAAAATGTGGACCATGGGAAAACATGTTTTGATTTTATCGGCCCACTATTCATACTTGATTGATTTCACGCTATTATTCATGTTTTATGATATGCATGCATGTTTGTGAAACCGAAGGGTAAGATTGATTTTCCTCAAATGTATTTATAAAAGTTTATTTTTGTCCACTCACACCTTTTCTGTTTTATTGACCCTCCAGGTCGTGACGCGATGATCGAGACTATTTTGGAGGTGGAGGCATGAGTAGGCACAGGTGTTGTTATTCGTTATTTGGCAAGTGCTGAGGGTAAATTCGTAATTCAGTTGACTTGTCAGACGGGAGCAGGACCGGTCACGATTATCAAAGTCCTTCGGGGATGGGTCTTGTCATGATGCAACTGGTTTGTGAATGAAAAAGAGAGAGTAAGGGGAGACAATTATGACAGTGCTAATAGGATTGACAGTGGTGGACGGTGGCTAGAAAACTCTATACGGTGAGTTTACGTTCAAAATTGGAATATTGGTTTTTAGTGGTTGTTGAAGGATTCTAACCATCCAATGGAAATTTTGGTGGCTGTAGGAGTCGTCTAGGATTGGAATCAAGGGCAACGGTGGCTAGAACTGAGAGAAATCGACGGAGGAAGTTTGGTCATACTGTTCAAGGGTTTGCAGGTAAAATCTAAGCCTGATTTCACGATTCTGAGTCCATATATCGATTAGGATTGACTAGACGAACCCATAGGAAGAATGAATGAATGAAATCGGGTCAGAATTTAGGGTTTTAGGGCCAGGTCACGATCGCGGGTCTGCGCAACCTGGTTGCAGACGTAAGGGTTGACCCACCCAAGGTTGAAGACGATGATGACATCATTATCTGACGTCATCATCTAACAGGTGTAAAAAATGGACCAATAATGGATCGACATGTGTCACATGTCAGTGACTAGTCAGCACTGACATGTTAGTGACGTGGCCCAATCACGGGCTGCGACATGTCCTTGACATGTCAGTGACGTGGACCAATGGCAGGCGGACACATGGCACTGTCACAGTTGTCAGTAATGACGTCATGCTGAGGTTAGCCGTTGACCGTTGACCGCGGACGTCAGTGTTGACTTTGCTAACGTCAGCAGTAGACTTTTCACAGAGTTGACTTTCACGTTAACCACGTGTGTGGGGATGCATGAGCACGAATTGTGAGGTGTGACCAGTGTCATTTGAAAGGTTTTGACGATCTGGATCCAATGGTGGTGGTTTTTGGTCGATCAGAGATCGTTAGGTTGGTCAAATAGAGGTTTAAAGCCTCGGGACATGTTCCCGGGCTAGGACTATTCATGGGTTTTAGGTATGACCTTATAGAGTCCGTTAGTGACCTTTGGTATGATTTGGATAGGTCAGGAAGTTCCAGAGACGGTGACCCCAGATAGGCATATGGCACGCGTATCGAGACACA
The DNA here is from genome assembly GCA_032719365.1 of Prinsepia uniflora. Taxonomy (NCBI): domain Eukaryota; kingdom Viridiplantae; phylum Streptophyta; class Magnoliopsida; order Rosales; family Rosaceae; genus Prinsepia; species Prinsepia uniflora. The sequence continues at coordinate 57,567,177 of CM064863.1, read as the reverse complement.
GTAAGGACAGTATGTGAGTAGACTTTTGTTTTCTAAGTATGATGCATGCATAACTGTTTTATATGTTTTATATTTATGTTTTGTAGGCCTTGAGTAATTATGTTTGTGGTATTTGGTATTTACGTATTTGCACATATTTCGAGGCGTATGGTTTTATATTTGATTTACATGAACTTGTGTATTCAATTGTGGATTTATGAAACAGTTTTGGATTTGGAAATATGAAATCAGGCATGAGACCTATTTGGTTCATAAAATATGATTTCGGGTTTGTGGACCCAAAATGGATTTGGATTTATGGATTTATGATGGTTTTATGGATATTCCGGGCATGGCCCCTTTGAAAGGTTTTGAAATGATTTTATAAACTGTTTTCTATATACCATCCTGATATGTGGATATGTGGATGGTCTCCTTCAGTTGTCTGGGACACTAGGGAAGTCACGGCGCATTGCCTGCGAGGGGTCATTGCACGGAACGACCAGACCGTATTGTGACACAGGAGCAGGATTGTAACGACCCGAAAATTCAAAAAAATGGAAAAATTGATAAAAATGACTATTTTCCCCTTGGAATTGGGCAAAGGGTTGACTTTTGGTTCGAACGGTCAAACGGAGTTTGACCGATGATTGTGACGTAGTTCAGGACGTCACGAGTTCATAGACAGGTGACACGTTTGATTCCGACATTCGAGGAGAAAGTTATGATGTTCGGAAGTTCATGGGTAATTCGGTAATTTGGTTAAAGGGGCAATTTGTTGATTTTTTAAACGACACGGAATTTTCACGCAATTCAAGGATCGTTGGGTAGGTCCCGAGCCGCTGAATCCGTAGACAGGCGACACGCGTCAATCGGAGTTCGAACGACCAAGTTACGGGTCTAGGAGTGTGAAAGGCATTTTGGTAATTTGTAAGGAAAAAGGGCAAAATGGTAATTGGTTAATTGAATAGAAAAAGGGACGGTGATTGGGCTGATTCAGCCATGGTGATGCCACTAAGTGACATCTGTCACTTTCAAAGAAAGAGTAGTGGCAAGTGCACGGTGTGTGTATGTGGTGGAGCGGTGGGATGAATTTTGTTTAAACCGTGTGTGTGTGAGTATGGTTTGAAAAAAAGAGTGTATAATTGATCAAGATTCCACCGCCCAACCATTTGAATCACTGAGTAATTGAATTAATTGGGAAGAGATTAGAGCTACAAAGAGGAAAGGAACTCGAAAAACCAGAGAGAAATAGCTGTTGTAAAATCCGAAATCCAATTATCAAAATGGAATGTGATCAATAATCGAATTTGCAATTGTGGATGTTTATGACTGAAATGGAGCTTAGACTTAGCTCTCTGGAACCCAGAAGACTCGAATGACTACAAAAACGAAGGAAAACAAGGTCGTTTTGGCCGTGGACGGAGTGCCTCGACTCCTCAAAAATTCGAAGGTTGGGTGTGTAATTGGACGAGTTAGACGGTGCAATTGAGATCGAAGACAAGTTTGTGATTGTTCTATGAAGATTTTGGGTGGATTAATTGAAGGAAAACAATGGGAATCGATGAACTCTGATGAATGAACAGAGTTCGGGTGTTCTTCGAAATTCAAGTTTGAATTGATGGATTGAGGTAAGTTATATTGAAATTGAAGTTACAGAACCACAATTAAATTCATAAGGATGCTTTTGACTGAATCAATTGAAGAAATCGATTGGAAATGGACAGGGTTGAAAGGGATCAACACGCGGGTTACAGACCCATTGGACAGATGAAACGGGTGAGAATGATGAACAGTGCTTGCATTGTAGCTGGCGCGTGAGCTTCACGCGCAGCCACTCACGCCGGCGCGTGGGACCGAATCTCGAGGTGAGTTCAACATGAAACTTGCTTTTTTTAGTGTAACAAACATTTTGGCACTAGTTTCGAGGAAATCGAATATCATTTCGATAATGTTCAATGTATCCGAAGTTTTCGTATACGTTTAAAATACGTATTTAAATCTTGAAAAAATTGGGGAAAATTATATGAAGTATATTGGAGTGTTAGTGACCCTCGATATTGATTTTAGACAGTAATTGTGATTTCCAAAATTTACGGAAGAACGTGCAGCTTGGAAGCGAGCCGTTTGGATGGTGTGTGAGTGGACTTTGTTTTCTAAATTTCAATGCATGTATAATCGTTTTCTATGCATTATATTTATGATTTCTATGCTTATGGTAATTATGATTTTTGTATTTACACGTATTTCGATATGCAATACGTAATTGCACGTATTTTGAGACTATTGTTTCTCCTATGCTTTGATGATGGTTTGGTGGATAATTTTATATGATTTGTGCATATCATGTTTTGATGATGTTTAGATGATGATTGTGAGTATGATTTACGGTTTTGGCACGTATTTCGAGATTATTACGAATTTGCACATTTTACGAGATTTCGAATATGTTGTGATTTGACCATGGTTTTGATGATTTGAATTTGGGATTTGGAATATGATTTGATTTCAAAGATTTAAAATGGATTTTGGAAAAAGTGATTTCGGGCTTGATGCCCGGTTCATAACAGTGGTTTTGATGAACGAGACTTCGGGTTTCGGAAACTTGAAAGTGGATTTCCGGATTTGGGTTCGGAATGGTTATTCCGGATGCCGGCTTACGGAATAATGGTTCCGAATTCGGATTTGGAACTAGATGATGGATATGATTTGGGTTTTGAACGTGAAATTCGGATATGAGTTCCATTTCGATAAAATATAATGTCGGATTTGGTTTTGGAATTTGGATTACGATGGGTTCTGGATTTGTTGTGAATTACGCATGGTTTTTGGTTTAAAGTCCCGGTACTATTGCTGGATCATGGTTTGGGTTATAGACCCGGTTGATTGATGACGGGGGAGGGCCCTTGATTGATATGTTTTGAGTTTAAAGATTGTGTTATTGTGATATCCCCCGAGGCCTATTGATTGTGTTTTGAGTTTAAGGACTCGTTGATATCCCGGGAAGGCCTGATTATGCACATGATTTTGAGTTTAAAGACTCGTGCGCACATGAGATCCAGCAACTCAATTGATTGATGTTTTCGGATGTGTTGGGCAATGGTCCGGTTTATCTGGCTTGATGGATTTTTGGGTTATATTCTGTACTTGGATTTTGATTTATGATTTTGGGCTGAGTCCCCGTATTTGTGGTTCCGAGCTAAGGCCCGAGGTTTGAGAAAAGGAAAATGATTTTGGTTTTCATACATAGTTTTCTGGTACTAGAAATGAAATGAATTGTGAAATGATTTTCGAATGCATGCATTGGTTTTACGTGGAGGATAGAAATGTCTTTTCTGTAACATGTTTTATAAACTGATTATTTTTGTCCACTCACACCTTTTGTGTTTTTATTGACCCTCCAGGTCGTGGTGCGATGATCGAGGCTGATCTAGAGGTGGAGGCATGAGTGGGCACATATTCGGTTATCCTTTGTTTGGCAAGTGTTGAGGGTAATTTGGGAACTTCAGTTGACTTTTCAGAAGGGAGCAGGACCGGGCACGGTTATCAATGTTCCTCAGGGGACGGTCCTGTCAAGGATTGCTATGATTAGACGTCTGGGACGTCAGACATCTAGGATGTCATAGATAGACCCAGAGAGACCCCAGGTGGCACGCGTAGCTTAGACCGTGACATGACGTCTGAGACGCTAGTTATCTGGGATGCCGAGGACCAGTATAAACTGGTTTTATTTGAAATTACTGATATACGGAATTTTGTGTGTCTAGATTTATGTAGTGGCCCACATGACTTGGATTTAATGTTTTGGGCTGAGTTCCCATACTTGGTGATTTTACTGTTTTGGGCTAAGACCCTAATGATTCAAGCAAAGGAAATGACTTTGGTTTTATAAATAGTTTTATTATAGTTAAATTAACCGGTTTTTGAATGCATGCATGGTTTTTAGTGAAGGGCATAAATGTCTTTTATGAAATGAGTTTTATTAAATTATTTATTTTCGTCCACTCACAGCTTTTATGGTTTTAATGCCCTTCAGGTTGATCGTGGATGCAGGCTGTAGCAAAGAACGAGACATCACACTCCGCCACTGATCCTAGTGCACTCTAGAAGCCCTATTTTGGGCTAAGGTTCGGGTTATCCCTTGTCTGGCCTTCGTGTTACACGTGGGTTAGACGGGAGTATGGCACATCCCGCGTTAATCCCGGAGAGATTGGGATGGGTTGTGTCAATACATATATTTTGTATTTGCAGTGACATTCCAATCACTACTTGTAACGTCCCAGAGCTCGAGCAAATGAAAAAAACTGGAAAATATATATGTAAAAATACAATTTTGCCCCGTAACCCAAAATCAGCGTGTTGACTTTTTTATTGGGATATATTTTGGGAATTCCGAGAAAACCATTACGAAGGTCTCAGAATCCTAATTTAGTAGACAGGTTGCATGCCACGATTGGAGAATTTATGAGATTGGTTCGAGTGAAAAGAACTTTAGGGGTAGTTTGGTAATTTTCACATGGACAGTAGTTTGGTCATTTCACATATAGTGTATATTGGTCATTTCACATTGAGATGAGTTGTGAACGTGACAGGTGTCCAGATAAACTCTAGTCCTTTCCCTCTCAACTCTTCCACCGACATTCATGCTTGCAAGAGACCTTGGAAATAAAATGAGGAGCTGCTGATACTGAGGAGTAGCCATGAAACCCAAAAAGGAATTTTGTGTTTTGAAAACCAAGTTAGTGTCATCTGTAAGACCCGGTCTTGGAAGCAAGAACGGTGAGCAAGACCCGTGAGCTTGAGAAGCAAGAACGGTGAGCAAGACCAGGGAGCTTGAAAAGGTAAGATCGGTGAACGATCCCACATCACTCGGGGAGGGAAAGGTGAAGTACCTTTTATGTGTGGGCACGTATCTATCTAACACAAGGCCTTTTGGGAGCTCAGTGGCTTTGGGGGGGATTGGAACCCCAAAGTTAAGCGAGTTGAGGCTGGTGCAACCCCATGATGGGTGACCTACTGGGAAGTTGCACGTGAGCTCCCGAAAACAAAACCGTGAGGGCTGGGCCCAAAGCGGACAATATTGTGTTAGATGGGTCGGGTCGTGACAGAATAGTATCAGAGCCAGGTTTTGATCTTAGGACCTGTGGGCTAAAGACTCGGATAGGTCTAGCAGGTTTGATTTGATAATGATATCTTGTTTTTATGATATGATTTCGAGAATGATCATTATACTGTTTTATACTGTTTTATAATAATGTTTCATGTTGGATGTAACGAGATTTATAACTGTTTCTAGAACTTGGGTTGTGCATGCATGTTTTCAAAACGGAGGGTTAAAACCCTGGTTTGTTTATGAAATGGTTTTCAAAACTTTCATTCTTTCTGGTCCACTCACACTTTCTGTTTTTAATTGCCCTCCAGGTCGTGGAGCTAGCACGGGGGTTGACGTTGAGGCAGCGTCGGAGGCATAGAGTACTCGAGAGTTTGCCCGAAGTGGTTTCAGTTTTCCGTTGTACGTGTACTTTGTGTATCAGTTTTGTTTTACCTTGTTTTCGGTACTATGCTCTGTATAACGGTTGACTTTGGATATTTTAAATTCTCCTGCGTCTGACAATGTAATTTGTAGATTTCGTGAGGTCATTTCGATCTTTTGTTTTGGATTGTCAGACGGGAGCAGGATTTACCTCGGTTTTCGGGGTGGAACCGGGGTGGGTCTTGACATCATCAATGGAGAAGCTTGGACGAGTGCTTCTAAGAAGGTCGATAAGGGCCTAGAGCCTAGGCAGTTAAGCCAGGACTAGATGAGATGGTTTCTCACATTCGAGCACATATGTGCCACCTATGCGGACTAGGCAGCCCCTAATTTGAAAAATACTCCTAACCAACATTATCCCAAATTGAGGATTTCGAATTAATTCAGTTGTGACAACTTGGAAATTCGAAAAAGGAAAAATTGGAAAAATTGGAAAAATTGGAAGTAAAGGACGATTTTGCCCTTGGCTACGGGGGCAAAAGTTGACTTTTTGATTGGGACATTGTTTGGACTTTCCGTAAGGACCGTTGGATAGGTCCCGAGATGCTGAGTTCGTAGACAGGCGGCATGCATCGATCGGATTTCGGACGTGGAAGTTACGGGTCTAGAACTATGCGGGGCAATTTGGTAATTATGTGTTACAGGGACAAAATGGTCTTTTGGACAGGTGAATGGCTGATTCAGCCGTGTGGGTGAGTCAGTTAGGTAATTAAGTGACACATGTCACTGTGCAGATTACATTTAGTGGCATTTATGTCGTTTGATATTTGGATAGGACAAATTCATATATATAACAAACTGGCCTGATGAAATTACTAGGAAGCAGAGGGATGGAGAAAATTGATGCAATTGAGAGACTTAGGAGCCTGGGACAGAAAGGAAAAGACGAGGGAGTGAGAGAAAGAAAAACTAAAACCCAAAAACCCGTAGATGAGGTTGTAACGAACATTTTAGCGTTGATTTCGAGTCCATCGGGCACCGTCTCGATATTGTTTCGAGGGTCCGAAGCGTTATATGATATTTTAATTCGTAATTAATTCCCAAAAAATTATGGGAGGTTAATATGATATTAATCGAGTCATTAGTGACCCTTAATGATGATTTTGGATAGGATATGGGATTTCTGGAAATTACAAAAATGCGTGCAGCTCGGAATCGAGCGATTTGGACGATTTGTGAGTGGGCGTTTGTTTTCTAAATTATAATGCATGCATAGTTAAATGTTTTACATGATTGATTGCATGATTTGATTTTCAATGATTTTGTGGTGATTTGGCATTATTATTTATTGATTTAATGCTTATTTTAATCGGTCTTTCGGGCACGTTTTATGAGGAACGTGCAATTGATGTTTTGGGCTAGGCCCGCAATAAAAAAACATTTCAAAAGGGGTATTTTTACTTAGTTGATGAGTCAAGGATGATTTCGGGATTATTTTAATGAGATTTTACGGATTTACGTGCAAATGACATTTTGGGCTTAAGACCCAATTGGATAAATAGTTTGCCTTGGATTTGGAGTCAAATGTGAATGTATGATTGAATTGATGGTTTTGGATGTATGTTCAGTGTTCCTAGATGTGTAATGCCTGGGTAGACCCGAATGTGTAATTCTCGGGTTGGGTCGAATGTGTAATTCCTGAGCTTTGAGTGTTGTGATGATATGATTGATATGTGTTTGTGGTATGGATTGTGTTTGTGCTTATGGATACTGGTACTTGTCTGGATGATGCGAGTACAGTTCCTGGACGTGACTCGGGTGTTGCGTGAGTGCAGCCCCCGAGTATGTGGTACGTCTAAATGGTGCGTGTGCAGTTCCCAGACATGGCTCGAATGTTGCGTGAGTACAGTTCCCAAGTTGGCCTATGCGTAGTGCCGTTGTGATGTTGTGATTGATTGTGCACTTGTGAGTAGTGCTGTTTAATGTTGATTTGATTTTGATTCTTTACGTACTGGTAATGAGTACGGGTTTTGGTCTTTGTGACTAGGTTGGTGTTTTCATATGATTTGGCTGGGAAGCCGGTGATGGTTATTCGTATGTTTTTCTGCTATGCATCCATGGTTTTATAAATGGAAGGGGAAAATGGTCTATTTGAAAAGTATTTTCAGAGGATACTATTTTTGTCTACTCACACCTTTCCTCTTTTGATGACCCTCCAAGCCGTGGCACAACGTTCGGGGCTAATCAAGAGGCAGATGCATGAGCAGAAATCAGTGCATTTATCCCTTGTCTGACAAGTGCTGAGGGTAGTTTCGGAACTCCAGTTGACTTTTTAGAAGGGAGCAGGACTGGGCACGGTTATCAAAGTCTAGTTGGGACGGGTGCTGTCAAATAAAAAGGAAAAATTGGAAAAATTGGAAGGAAAGGACGATTTTGCCCTTGGTTACGGGTGTAAAAGTTGACTTTTTGATCGGGACTTTATTTCGACTTTTCGAAAGGACCGTTGGATAGGTCCCGAGACGCTGAGTCTATAGACAGGCAGCATGCGTCGATTGAAGTTCGAAAGTGGAAGTTACGGGTCTAGAACTATGAGGGGCATTTTGGTAATTATGTGTTGTATGGGCAAAATGGTCTTTTGGATAGGTGAATGGTTGATTCAGCCGTGTGGGTGAGTCAAATAGGTAATTAAGTGACACATGTCACTGTTCAGATTACAATTAGTGGCATTGATGCCGTTTGATATTTGGATAGGAAAAATTCGTATATATAACAAACTGGCTTGATGAATTTACTGGGAAGCAGAGGGATGGAGAGAACTGATGGAATTGAGAGACTTAGGAGCCTAGGACAGAAAGGAAAAGACGAGGAAGTGAGAGAAAGAAAAACATAAACCCAAAAACTCGTAGTACTTTAAATCCTCCAACATCGAATTTGAAACCTGGGACCACAATTGCTGTAATTAACCTTGAATTCAGCTTTCTGGGATTGAGGCGAGTTGAACCTAATCAGAAATGAAGGAAAACGGGGATGTATCGACTGTGAACGGAGGTCCTCAACCCCTCGAAAATTCGAGGATGAGTTCAGGTATATAGAGGTGTGGGAACCTGAAGTTAGTTTCGCTTTTATGGTTACAATCATCTAAATAGGCTTCCTGGTCAGTTAGAATGGAAAACTAAATTGAAAATGATGAGAATTGGATTTGTAAACCGTTGAACACTAAAATAGGGATTGATTGGTTTTTGTCGTTAATTCGATAAATTAACTTTACAAAACTAAAATTAAGGTTACAGCGATGAGATTAGCCGAATCAATTGAAGAAATTAATGTGAAATTGGACAGCATTGAAATGGGTCATGTCGCGGGCTAACGGGTTGAGTTGCAGGCGATCGACTGGAGAAGATGAACAGTACTAGGTACTGTAGCATAGGCCTCGTCATTGGGCCTGGTCGGGCGGGCTTGATCATAAATATGAAAGCCCATGCCTTTCGTCGGGCCGGGTTTGGGCCGGGCTTTTATCGGGCTTTACGGGTCGGGCCTACTAAGCCCACTTGGGCCGGGCCTACTAAGCCCATTTGTACGTACCTAATTTAAAAAAAAAGTGAGTTGAGCTTAAATATTATTATCGAATATTGAAATAAGCTAAGGAGGGGTACTATTGGATTTGGAGAATTGACTTAATTTTTTGACCATAAAGCCGAGATAGGATAAGGAGGTCGCTAAGAGACTCAGAGACCTAGTGAGTTTTTTGAATTTAGGGTTAGGGTTTGGTTTGAGCATTGGGCTTTTAAATGACACTAGGTTGAGATTTGGTTGGAGTTTTGGATTTTGGCAATGATAGTAGTAACAAGATTGAATTGGGTATCAAGTCTTAATTTATAATTATTTTACATTTTCGGGCTTATGGGTCGGGTTTACCTGGGTCGATCGGGCTGGGCTTATCGGGCTTTATCGGGCTCGGGCCTAGCGGGCTTGAATACCCTAAGCCCAAGTCCAGCTCGTCAACATGCGGGCTGGGACGGCCCACAGCCCATATCGAGCCGGGTCGGGCTTTATGTCATCGGGCCTACCGGGTACCCGTAAGCCCGTGGGCTTCTGGACCAAATGATGAGGGCTACTGTAGCAGGCGCGTGGACTCCACGCGCTGCCGCAAGTGGTGGTGCGTGGGGACGCGTGAGTAGGATTCTCGAGGTGAGGTCAACATGACTTTTATTCTATGCAATGTAACGAACATTTTGGTGTTGGTTTCGAGTCGATCAGACACCGTCTCGATATTGTTTTAAGGGTCCGAAGGATTATGTTACTATTTAATTCGTATTTAAATCCCGAAAAATTGGGGGAGTTTAATATGCTATTATTGGATTCATTAGTGACCCATAATGATGTTGTTTGACAGGATTCGGGATTTCCGAAAATTACGGAAAGGCATGTAGCTTCGAATTGAGCGATTTGGACGGTGTGTGAGTGGACGTTTGTTTTATAAACTGTTATGCATGCATAGTTAAATGTTTTACATGATTTGATTCGCAATGATGTCATGGTGATTCGGCATGATTATTTATTGATTTAATGATTATTTTAATCGGTCTTTCGGACACGTTTTATGAGGAAAATGCAATTGATGTTTTGGGCTAGGCCCAGAGTAAAAAAAGGTTTCAAAAAGGGTATTTTAACTTAGTTAGTGAGTCAAGGATGATTTTGGGATTATTTTAATGAGATTATATGGATTTATGTGCAAATGACATTTTAGGCTTCAGACCCAATTGGATAAATATTTTGACTTGGATTTGTAGTCAAATGTGAATATATGATTGTGATTGTTCCCAGGCAGCCGATGCTAGGGGGTATTCCCAGGCAGGCTGGCACTCGGGGCCCAGGCAGTCGGAGATCGGGGTGGTTCCCAGACGGCTAAGGCACGGGATATTGCCTACGCGTAGTGCAGATGTGAATGTGTGATTGATTGTGCACTTGAGTCGTGCGATTTGATGTTGATTGTGATTTCTTTGCATACTGGTAATGAGTACGGGTTTTGGTCTTTGTGGTCAAGTTAGTGTTTTCATGTGATTCGGCTGGAAAGTCGGTGATGGTTATTCATATGTTTTACCGTATGCATGCATGGTTTGATAAACTAGAGGGGGAAAACAGTTTATTTTGAAATGTGTTTTCAAATGATATTATTTTTGTCCACTCACACCTTTTATGTTTTTATGACCCTCCAGGCCATGGTACAACGTTCGGGGCTGATCGAGAGGTGGAGGCATAAGCAGAAATCAGTGCAGTTATGTAACGACCCGGCAATTCGAACAACAAAAATTTGGAAAAATTTGAGGAAAATGACGATTTTTCCCCTGGTGGGAAGGGCTAAAAGTTGACTTTTTGATCGGGACCTTGTTTGGACTTTTCGAAAGTACCGTTGGATAGGTCTCGGGACGTTGAATCCGTAGACAGGTGGCATGCGTCAATCGGAGTTCGGACGAGAAAGTTGTGGGTCTGGAAAAGTCAGGGGCGAAATGGTAAATTGTGACATGAAGGGTAAAATGGTAATTTGGGTCGTCAAAGTCCTAAACGGTGCCACAGCTGATTTTAAATAGTTTAACTTGGCTGATTCAACCTATTTGGATTGAGATTAATTACTAAGCGACATTTGTTTTTGATGACCTTCCAGGTCGTGGCACGACGTTTGGGGCAAATCGAGAGGCGGAGGCATGAATAGAAATCAGTGTAGTTATCCCTGGTCTGACAGGTACTGAAGGGTACTTTTGGGATTTCAGTCAACTTGTCAGACGGGAGCAGGATCTGGCACAGTTATCGAGGTCTAGTTGGGATAGGTCCTGTCAAATTGGTATCAGAGCATTTGGTTAGCGGTTTCTATTGTTCCGTGATGCCTCCGAGACGTGCGCCCCGTGCACGGCCTGAAGATGAGAGGGACGAGGATCGGGTTAGAGAAGGCCCGAATATCGAGAGAGCTCAACGATTATGAGCTACTGTATTTCGTGGTGATTCGGGACCGGATGGTGCTGATGATTGGATTACTCGTTTGGAGTGGATCTTTGACATTTTGGGATGTCCCCCAGAGGACATGGTATTATTAGCCACTTTTCTTTTGGATGGCCATGCATACCGGTGGTGGCATGCTTTACAGTTAACGAGATGGGATGCTCGTACGTTGACATGGGACGTATTTCGTGAACGATTTTTGGAGCAGTTCTACCCTCGTTCATACCGTGATGTGAAGGAAATTGAGTTCCTTCGATTACAACAGGAGGGTATGACAGTGGCCGAATATGAACAACGATTTCTGGATCTGGCTCGCTATGCTTCAAGGGTGGTAGTCACAGAGGGTGATAAATGTAGACGTTTTGAACTTGGTTTACAAGATGAGATTCGAGCCGTTGTGACTGTGGGATCCTATGGCACTCTCCGAGATCTCTCAGATGCCGCTATCCGTGTTGAGGCAAGTTTTCCAGCACGCGAATCTGGACGACGTCGAGAGCGTCAGGAAACTGAGACAATGAGTTATGGAACATCGTCAAAAAGAGGTAGTTCTGGCTCCAGATTTTCTGGATCTCGGTCAGGTTTTAGTGGGGGTGGACAAGGACATTCCTTTGATCCTACAGCAGTCCCTCAGGCATCTGTTCAGTCGAGTAGAGCTTCAGTACCGTCAACTGGCAGACCTTATAACCGAGCTACCCATTTCGGTAGGGGTACCTGTTATTTTTGTGGTGAGTTTGGACATATCCGGAGAAATTGTCCACACCAACCGACGGGTGGTAGTCCGAGTGGCAGTCATACCGAGCAAGGTTCGGGGATGGCCTCAACTTCTGGAGCTGCAAGTGGGAGGGGAGCTGGCAACACAAGAGGTGCACCACGAGGACGTGGTCAAACTTCAGGCCCACTTGCTCGGGTATTCGCTCTTCAACAACAAGATACTAATGGACCGCCCGAGGGGAGTTCAGCATAATGGTAGTACTCCGTGGATTACTGTATATTTGTAAATGTTGTTGTGTTTTGTATGGTTGTTTTATAAATAAAGTGATAGTATGTTTGCTCCATAAATCTTGTGTTTGAATTTCGGGGACGAAATTCTTTAAGGGGGGAAGGTTGTAACGACCCGGCAATTCGAACAACAAAAATTTGGAAAAATTTGAGGAAAATGACGATTTTGCCCATAGTGGGAAGGGCTAAAAGTTGACTTTTTGATCGGGACCTTGTTTGGACTTTCCGGAAGTACCGTTGGATAGGTCTCGGGACGCTGAATCTGTAGACAGGTGGCATGCGTCAATCAGAGTTCGGACGAGAAAGTAGTGGGTCTGGAAAAGTCAGGGGCGAAATGGTAAATTGTGACATGAAGGGTAAAATGGTAATTTGGGTCGTCAAAGTCCTAAACGGTGCCACAGCTGATTTTAAATAGTTTAACTTGGCTGATTCAGCCTATTTGGATTGAGATTAATTACTAAGCGACATTTGTCACTTGCTTAAGTAAATTAGTGGCATTATTTGAATGCCTAACATGGACAAAAACCACCCCTTAATCCTTGTTTAAATTTCAACTCCAAATTAATCGATGAAGAGGAGAAACAGAGAGATTCTGAAACGGGAAGAGGAACCCAGAGAGAAAACGAGTAAGATTGAAGGAACAATTGAGAGAAAACTGAGCTGGAAACCCAAGAACAAAACCCGAAAATCACCTAAGAACACCAAATGTCGATTTTGATTTTGTACAATGTTTCGGATGAAATTGATTAGATACTTAGCCTTCTGGGAGCTCAACGAAGAGAACCAAATCAATTGGACAAGAAATTAGAGGTGAATCGACAGAGAACAGGCTCTGCGACTCCTTTGAAAATGGGAGCTTGAGTTCGATTACTTAGAGGTGATGATTCTTGAAATTGACTTCGATTTCATGTTTAGAATGACTGTTAGATGCTTCTGGTGTATTTAATTGAATGTTACAGGTCGTTTTTGGGTAGAACCCGAGTTAGGACCCGTTGGGTATCCGTGTTGAGTCGTGGGTTTTAAGACATGGTTTAGTGAAATTGAGGTCACAGATCGGTTATAGACAGGGAAGGGATAAAAATAAGTGAAAGAACGGGAGGAATTGGGTTCAATTTGAGGGAAAATGAATCGGGTTGCAACGCGGGTCGCAGACCCGAATACCAGAGAAGACGGGTTACAGCGACGACACTGTTCATGTTACTGTAGCAAGGCGCGTGAACTCACGCGCAGCTGCTTGAGGAGGCGTGTGAAGGTGCGTGGTGGACTTTCTGGGAAAGTGTGCAACATGTGTTTTACTCTATACAGTGTAACGAACATTTTGGCTTTAGTTTCGAGTCAATCGGATACCGTGTCGATAATGTTTCGAGGGTCCGAAGGTTTAAGTTACGTATTTAATTAATATTAAATTCCCGGAAAATTATGGGAAAATTTGATGATGTAAATTAACTTGTTAGTAACCTTGAATAATGATTGTGAATAGGATTCAAGATTTCTAGCAAGTGTCGGAAATTACGGAAACGCGTGCAGCGCAGGAAACGAGCAATTGGACGGTGTGTGAGTGGACGTTTGTTTTATAAATTGATATGCATGCATAGTTAAATGTTTTATATGATTTATGGCATGATTTGAATTTCAATAATTTGATATGATTATTTTGAGATTTAATGATTATTTTAATCGGTACTTCGGGCACGTTATTCGAGAAAATGTGAAATGACTATTTTGGGCGCAGACCCGGGATTTGTGATTGGTTTTGGCTTGGATTATGAGTTGGAAAATTGATTTAATGAATTTGTGATGTTTTGGATATGATTTTACGGATTTACGTGCATTGAATTATTTAATGCTTTTAAGGATTGACAAGAAATGAGATTTGGGCATTTGGCCCCGTGATAATGGCTTTGACATGGTTTTGATACTTGATTTGAAATAATGCTTTTGATTGTGTATTGATGTTTGATGCCCCCAGATGCGTAATTCCTGGAGGGACTCCGGATGTGTAATTCCCGGTGAGGCTAGATGTGTAATTCCCAGCAATGGATGACGACTCCGAATGTGTAATTCCCAGAGGATTCTCGGATGTGTAATTCCCGAGTTATATGCTTTATTATATGGTGAACTGATTTTATAAAATGATTTAAATGATTCATGTGTTTTTCCCTATGCATGCATGGTTTGATAAACTGGAGGGTAACAGATGTGTTTCAGATGTGTTTTACATGATATTATTTTTGTCCACTCACACCTTTGTTTTTGATGACCCTCCAGGCCGTGGCACGACGTTTGGGGCAAATCGAGAGGCGGAGGCATGAACAGAAATCAGTGCAGTTATCCCAGGTCTGACAGGTACTGAAGGGTACTTTCGGGATTTCAGTCAACTTGTCAGACGGGAGCAGGACCGGACACAGTTATCGAGGTCTAGTTGGGACAGGTCCTGTCAAGTTATCCCTTGTCTGACAGGTGCTGAGGGGTAGTTTCGGGACTTCGGTTGACGTGTCAGACGGGAGCAGGACCGGGCACGGTTATCAAAGTCCAGTAGGGACGGGTCCTATCATCAGTAGTGATCAATTATGGCAAGCATGCTCATTAGTATAATAAATAACAACAATAATGAATTGAAACTAACAAATGACAAGAGATTAACTTAATCAGAACTAGCCTACATCATGCCCTAGTGTCAACACATTAGTTCATAATTATAAACTGGATACTTATGGTTTTAATTGATAGAAATTATTTAATACACCATATTCTTTGTTAGAAATCGTTGAACAAACACATGGTTCTTTATTATCCTCTTAAGAATGCAGTGAAGGATTGAACCGAGATGCAACGTTGGCGATGATGGATGAAATTGTATACTACGCGTAAGGAAATAAGATATGATTAGGGAACGCTGCTCCTAATCATATTATTACCTCGTCCATAAATCTCAGTACCATCTAAAAACAATTGATTAGGGCACCTATATCCGTGATTAGGCTTCGGCATTGGGCCGGGCCGGGCAAGGCCGGGCGAAATTTTTTGGGCTTGGACCGGGCCGGGCCGGGCTTATTAAATAATTTTTAAATTTGTGGGTTGGGCCGGGCGGGCTTAATGACATACAAAAGAGCCCACGGGCTTTTATCGGGCCGGGTTTTTATCGGGCTTTTCGGGTCAGGCCTATTAAGCCCACTTGTATCGGGCTTACGTGGGCTTTTGCAATAAACTATGTCTCAAATTTTAAAATTACAAAAAAAATATATTCATGAAAAAAAAAATTAATAATGAAAAAAAAAATACTCAAGGGTGCAAAAACGTGGCCTCGTTAAAATAAAATACTCAAAGATGCAAAAACGTTGGGCCTATTAAGTAGGTGGATGAGTGGTTAGGGTTTGTATTGGGTATTGGGTATTTGGTATTGGGCTTTTTAAAATAAATTAGGTAGGCTTGGGGCTGAGATTTGAGTTTGGGTTGAAATATTAGTATTAAGAATGAGTTGAGTATTAATTTTTAAATAATGAGTATTTTATATTTTCGGGCTTATGGTGGGGTTTATTACGGGTTGGTCGGGCTGGGCTTACCGGGCTTTATCGGGTTCGGGCCTATCGGGTTTGAACACCATAAGCCCAAGTCCAGCCCGCTAACTCTCGGGCCGGGCCGGCCCATGGCCCATAGCGGGTCGGGCCGGGCTTTTGTCCATCGGGCTTATCGGGCCTCCATAAGCCCATGGGTTTTTGGGCCAAATAGTGAGGGCTATCCGTGATTATCTTCTAAAAAAATGATTTCTTATAATATCAATTAGGTTACTAATGATTGGGTTAACTATATCCTTGCACGTACCAAACTTATCTTACCATTAAAATACTCGATAGTGAGGAAGCTTTACAGTGTCACTACAATACTTAGTAACCCTTAAGTACAAATTAGTATATGATCTATTTTTCTATTCTATAAATTCCATCGCTAGTTTCAAAAAGTAGGGGAAAATTCAAGGGGCAGAAATGACTTATAGTTATTAATAGATAAATAAGACTTTGTTTGGATGCTTGGAATGAAATTGGGTAGAAATGAATTATATTTATTTCTTTTCATATTTCACGATGAAAAGGATTTAACAAGTATATGTGTGTCGGTGTAAAGTCATTCGCAGCAACCTAAAGCCTCAAAGCTCAGACAGCCAGTCATTTCGTAGTCATATTGGGACTTATGATTCAAAAGTTTCCCTTAGCAGCTTAGATTCCACATTACATTTGCCCCGCATTCTAGCCTTTTTAGAGATTCGTGAAGCACCAAGAACTTTGACGTTGTCTTATATCAGTGGTTTAAGGTGTGGGAGGATTTTGAATGTTTTATAAGGGACTGCTAAAAACATTTTGTACCTCATTTATTACCGTTCAAGTAAATGGAGATAGTCGAATGGTATTATAAAGACAATTTTAATAGGTTTTATACAAATCATGGTGTATTCAATCTATTTTTTAATAGATTATTTTAAAACTCTTTAAATTTAGGTGTATTAAATTAAGATTGTAAAATTCAATTTTACAAATATAGGTGTATTAAAAAATTGGATGATTTCTTATGATTTTTTAAATTGTTGGATTTTGTTGGATTTGCTAAGGAAAAATACACATATTAGCTTGGGAATGTGGTTGTCATCACCGATTGGTAATAGGGAGAGGAGAAATGGGGAATGTGTGCATCTGGTCCTATTGGACATGGCTTTTATTTATAAATTCCCTATAAAAACTTCAAAATCTATATACATTTTATTTAAAAAATCTATTGAAATTTGAAATGATTTGAATGAAATCATATAAAATAAGGTTAAATCATATAAAACCCATTATAATTCTAAATCATTTATAATCTATTAAAAGCCATTAAAATCTCAATCGAATACACCCTCCTAAAACCCAAATAAGAGGTACGTATCCAATCTAAGGCCCCAACAAAATTAAACATCCAACCGCAAGCCTTCAAAACCTCTCAAACTACATTTATCATCCAACCAAATTAAACCTCTCAAACCACATTTATCATCCAACCAAATTAAACCTCCAACCAATAAGCATTCAAAAAGTCTAAAACCAAATTTAACCGAGTGCATGACTCCTGGTTCGATTTGGAACCTTTGTTGGAACTATATTCAAACAATCACTATATGGACTTAACAACTACGACCGTATAAGAACCAAGGACCACCAAATCATCATTCATGACATGAGAGGTGATAATTGATCAGAAACTCAAAAAAAAATATCACCCTATGATCTGCAACAATCAGTTTCCAAAGACTTTGTTAATTCGAATGACTTACATTCAGTTCATAAGATTAATTACCAAACAGGAACAACACCTTAAAAGCAAGAATGACCTTAAAAAAATGTAAGTCGATAACACTCCCGTATAAGTGACTAAATGTAAGTCGATATCAAGCAACAGAATAAAAAAGCAGAGTATATTTCCAAAAAACAAAACCAGCTTTGATACTCTACACTGGAATACTTTTTAACAAACCTACGACAATTGAGATTATGGCCTAAGAGAAGGATTATGATGCATCCGCATAAACATTGCCCCAAATTTGCTACACACCTTACAAACTCTCAAACATGGTAAATTAAACAGAATGTATGAACCAATTTCACGAAAATGTCAATTAAAACCAGGAGAAGAGACTTGCAATACAGAAGAAAAATAAAGACACTTCACAGAGAGACACCTTAAGGGGTTTTATCGACTTACATTTTATTTTTTTAGTTACAAGAATTTATCACAGTTAAGCTCCACAAACGAAAAACAAAATTGTTCCTTGCATATCTCAAACTTGTATAAATTCATTGCTAAGTAGAGTAATGTTTGAAAATAAAATTTTCTTCCAACTAAAATCTACCTCCTTCTAAACTTTCAAATTCACCATTTTACATAGACTTTTACCCAAAAGACTAACCTGACATTCTCTGTCATTGAATCATAATCGAATTCATTCTCATCATTCACTACCACGGGATTTGCAAACTTTGCCAATCACAATCCACAAGTAATTTTATTGTGCCCATACACATTACAATAACTACAATGACGGCTACTCTTACTAGATTTCCTTCCTTTCTTACTGCCACCTTCGTCTCCAAACTTTGTGTGTTTGCCTTTACTCTTCACAACTTCTGGATCTTTGATAATCTTATCATGTCTATGAGCACTACGCATGCTTTCCTCCTCTTGTTCATTGCACAACACTTCAGCCCTATAACACAACTTCCTTACCTCTTCCATAATTACATTATACGCTGCTTCTCTTTTCCCACCATGAAAACTAAGTTTGTTGAAATAACTAGTTAGGAAACCATGTATTGAAACTTCAACATTTTTTTTTTTCATGTATTGCCTCCTTCATCTTCACATTTACCATTTCCTCTACCACTCTTTGTCCATCTCTTCAAAATAAGATACTCTGGTATCTTTTTAATTCCTTCCCATTTCAAAAAACAAAATATATGACAACATGGAATGCCTTCACATTCCAACAATTTGCAACTGCAAGTCATCATCTCACCATCATATGTGTGGTGCCACACAGTCCATTTCTTACCTTCCTCACCATACATTGACATGTCATATCGTCTGCTCCCAGGAATCTGTACACGATCATTCTGGTTCAGGGCTATTACCTTCTCCAGTTGGGTTCTAACACGATAAAATATCGTCTGTGTGTATAGCAAACTGGCTTGTTTCTCCAACTCCCATAAATTCCCTCGAAAATAGCATTCAGCCCACCTTTCTCTCTTTTCATACAACCCCTCCATGTACTCATATAGCCTCCCATCACCAGTGATTCTTTCTCACATTCTTTTCGACTCTACTTCAAACTCCTCAGTAGTCAATGGTTCATGCAAGCAAACCTTGAATGCACTAAATAATCAAGGATTCTTCATCATTTCTTTAACATTCTTCCCCATATGCTTAGATCATATTCGGTGCCTGAAATCTGGTAGGATTTGATCAATGGCACCCCGCATTGCTTCATCACTATCCTTCACAACAGAAACTGGTCTTTTGCCTTTCATCGACTCCAAAAAGGTCCTCAAAACCCAATTATATGTCCCAATGGTTTCATTAACCACAAATGCTGACGCAAATATCACATTCATACGATGATTGTTCATGCCAACCAACAACACCAATGGCTACTCATACATGTTAGTCTTGTACGTGTTGTCAAACATAACTACATCCCCAAACCTTGAATAATCCTCTAATGATGCAGAGTCCCTCCACAACATATTTGCTAAATGGTTCTCTTCATCAACCATAAATTTTCAAAAAAAAAAAAACACCAGGGTCAATAGCTTCTTTCGCATTCATGTATGCTAATGCTGCTTCTGAATCTCTATCTGCTAAAATCCCTCATCGACATGTATCCATCTTGTTGTATGAGTCCTTAAGCCTAAATCCAACTTCATTATAACCACCTGCTTCTCCAACCATATACTCGTATATATGGCAAGTCCTAACTGATGCTTTCTGCAATGAGATTGCAAAATTTAAGTCCGCTTTAGATACTTCTCGGTGTGATACCAAAAGACCAGCTTCAGTTGCGTTTTCCAACATATGACAGTGATGGGTGCGAACTTGAGTGACTGTATATTTTTCCTTTTTCTCCTCGTATACTATCATAAAACTAGCTTCGCATCCGCATTTAGTTTCGCCTCTCTGGTTCTTCACCCTATCTAGTTTATTCTTCCATTTAGCCAGCCTTCTCCCCTCTTTCCCAAAGCCCATCTTCTCCTATGAACTTCTCCACCTATACGTCGTGTTAATGAATCCTTTCTGATGCTAAAGCCAATTTCTTTTGCATATCTTTTATAAAACTGGTCTGTCAGGACCCACCCCAGTTCCACCCCGAAAATCGAGGTAAATCCTGCTCCTGTCTGACACCCCGACACACAGACTAAAGTAACCTCACGAAAACCACAACTTTACAACAAACACAAACCGCCAAACCCGAAAAACCTATGCTCTGATACCAATTGTCAGGACCCACCCCGGTTCCACCCCGAAAACCGAGGTAAATCCTGCTCCCGTCTGACACCCCAACACACAGACTAAAGTAACCTCACAAAAACCACAACTTTACATTGTCAGACGCAGGAGATTTAATACAACCCAGAGTCAAAACTATACAGAGCATAGAACTAAACAAAAACAAAGTGAAGCCGATACACAGAGTACACGCACAACGGGAAACCAAACCACTCCGGGGTCACTCTCGAGTACTCTATGCCTCCGACACTGCCTCGACGTCGACCCCCGCGCTAGCTCCACGACCTGAAGGGCAATTTAAAAACAGAAGGTGTGAGTCGACCATAAAGAATAAAAGTTTCGAAAACCGTTTTATAATCAAACCAGGGTTTTGGCCCTCCGTTTTGAAAACATACATGCATAACTTATTAGATGAAAACAGTTATAAATCACGTAATCATCACCATTAAAACAGTTACAGAATCATCGTAAAAACAATTATAGAAATCACATCATAAGCATCATAAAACCGTATCATAAAACGTAAACATCAAGCAATCATTATCCGATCAAACCTGCTGGACCTATCCGAGTCTTTAAACTCCCGAGTCTTTAAACTCAATCCAGGCCTTAATAATATCCGAGTCTTTAAACTCTCGAGTCTTTAAACTCTCGAGTCTTTAAACTCAATAGGCCTACGGGGGAAATATCAGTATATACGAGTCTTTAAACTCCCGAGTCTTTAAACTCAATCCGGGTCTTTAAACCCAATCCGGGCCCGTCCCCCGTCAATCACAATCCGGGTCTTTAAACCCAATAACCAGATCCAGCAAATCCAATCCAAAACCATTTAAAAACCATTTCTAAATTCACATCCAAACCCGAATTCGAAATCACTGGTCTGATGCCCTTCCGGCATCCAGAACCGTCATTCTGAACCTAATTCCGGAATTCCACTTTTCAACTTTAAAACCAAATTCCGCTTTTCGAAATCCGATTCTAAAACCGAAAACCTTAATCATCGAAATCATGTTCCAAAATCCTTTTATAATCATTGAAAACCATTTAGCATTTGAAATCCCAAAATAATGGCATCGAAATCAGAATCCAAAGTTTCCTCGTAAAACGTGCCAAAAACCATACTTTCTCGAAAAACGTACAATTATGTAAAACCAACATAGCAGATTCAACAATCATGAAATTACATCTAAAACCATAAAACAATTATAGAAAAATAGTTATGCATGCTCAAGTATAGAGAAGGGGTCCACTCACAGATACCGGGTACGTCACTCGCGTCCCGTACGTCTCGTACGTTCCTCGTCCACCTCGGGGACTCCCGATCCTATCAATAGTCACCAAAGAACGTCACTAACACGTCAACAAAGATCCTCCTAATGTTCCCCAACAATCCCCGGGTCCTAAACGTAACGAACCGAGACCCTAAACCTTCGATCCCACGGAACTAACTCAAATCGACGTCCGATTAACCCGAAACCTAGTCCAATAGACTCGTTACAACATCTAGACCAAAAACCTAGTTGACACTTTCCCTAGAAACCGTCACACGCACCTCCACGCGCCGTCCAAAGTGGCCGCGCGTGGGCCTCAATCGCCTGCACAGGTACTGTTCATCTTCAACCTTCGAACCCGTGTACTGTTCCAGACCGGCGTGACCGGTTCTCCGCCATCCGTCCACCATTTCCCTTCCTCTTTCACCAATCTCATCGTCCTCTACCCAGTAACCGATTACCCTACTCCAAACACTCCAACACAACCCTTAAATTTTCGTCACTAGCTCGAACCAAAAACCCGTTCAAACCCCTGTTTGCACTCCCGGCCACCCGTGACCTCCCCCGTCACGGTGGCGACCCTAAACGACTCCTAAGCACTCACTGAACTCACCAGACCTCACCAAACGCCTCGACTCATACTCAAAAACCACGACTATCAATTTGAACTTCCACGGCAAAACGGAGCAAATGAAAGGGGATGAGAAATTACCTGTACGCCGACCACCACCGTGAGCTCTGCTCGATCTGTTCGACTCTCCTCCGTCCTCACAACACCACCACGGGTCCAATTTGATGGTTCAGTCATGGGAAGTGCACAACCGTGCACGGTGGTTCTCTGGTTTGTACTCCCTGTTTTCCCCAGAACTCACCCTCTCCTCACACAATCAAACTCACACGAGCTGCCCTCACAACTCACTCACTACATCCCTCTCGATCTCTACTCACTCACTCAATCACCAAGCCACACCAACACACACTGCACTCGACCAATTACTCCCTAAATCTCAGTCTCTGTTTCTTTCGAACACGGCCACAAACACACGATTTACCCGTTTATTTTGAACCATACAACCCCTAGAAACCTCTAGCTAAACCCCACGTGTCACAGCCCTGTGGTCCCAAACCAAAATATCCCATCTCTCCTGTACACTTGGCCTTATCAGATTGGCCCAATTCCCAATGCACCAAAAGACCAAAATGCCCCTCTTTGAGTAAAAAATTACAGTTATGCCACTGCCATTCTAGACCCGTAACTTGCCCGTTCTATGTCCAATGAACACGTGCGTCGTTGAACTCAGGACGACGAGATCTACCTAACGGTCCTCGGTCAACGTGTCAAAACCCGATCGTACGAAAAGTTAACTTTTCCCCCTATTTTAACCAAATTACGGTAATGCCCTCAACCTTCCGAACATCATAACTTCCTCCTCGGATGTCGGAATCGAGCATGCCACCTGTTTACGAATTTGTGATGTCCCAAACTACGTCACGGTCATCGGTCTATACCTAATTGACCACCCGACTAAAAGTCAACTTTTTGCCCAAACCAGGGGCAAAATCGTCATTCTACACTAACGAACCTATTGGAACCAACTAACCACCGATTAAGCTCACTAATCCCATCTTAATCACTGTCTTAACCCTGATTTCCGGGACGGGTCCTTACATGGTCTGCATCCTCTACACTGTTGAAATAACCTCCCACAACATCTCCATCAGTCAAGTCCACATATTTCTTACCCTCATACAACAATTTTGATGTCACACATTCTTCAACTGAACACCCCGTTCCTCTATTCTATGTAGAAGTTGAGCTTCATTAGTAGCTACACTCACACCTCCTGAATTTCAAAAGCACAAGGAGTACCTTCAGTCATACTCCTTCAAACAAAGTAGCTCCATTCCAATTATAGTCATTCCTAAGGCAGCACATATAACTCAACCAACTAGCTAAATCCTAAAGACCTTAAATCTTACCAATGCATCCACAGATTAGTTTTATATAAGCATGCGAAAATTAAGGACAAAGGGGATCAAACACCTCCTCAAGTAAAGCGAACATGATGTAATGTAGTGATATGCCATTTGTAAATAACAAAACTGAGTTTTACCTTGCATTTCTTCAGACCTTAGTGATCATTGGGAATTAACAACGTAAATCACTCAAAGTTAAAGGCAGATTGACTTCTCAGCCTCATTTTCATGTTTACACTGCATTAAATATCTCAAAATTCTCAACATAATACAAATTAAATTATGCTTTTTAGAAATAAATCAAGGCTAAAGAGTGAGCTAAAAATCAAACTACCACCAAAATCAAAAGTAAATTTCACAAATGTAGAAAAATATGCAAAGTAAATTCTTCAAATAACAAACTCATAAACCTGTCAATTGATATTATAGAGATTAAAAAGTTGAAACCATACCAATAAGGCAGAACATTGATAAGAGACCTTTAATAAGATAACTTTTAGAGAGACTACAACCCCAATTATTCATCAAATATCTTCATAGAAGCCAAGCGATCTGGAGCCACCAACCACAACCGAGAACCACTGATTTTGGGATAAGCTCCCTTGATATGAAATGATTAATTTTTTAGCTATAGCACACTATCCTTCTTCCTCAAAATTCGTATTCTCTCTCTCACCACCACTTCTTCCATCCCACTTTCAACTTCTCCTTACCTTTGCTTCTTCTGCATCTTCAGCGAAAATGTCCGAATCGGTTCCGCACCACCTTCAATTTCTCTTTTGCTAACCAACCCATTACTCATTCTCTCTTCGCTATTTTCATCTCTCCAATTCGATCTTCTTCTTCGGATCTCATTCTTCTCTCGATTTTTTGTTTCTGATATTAGCTCTTCCCCTTCCCCCACCTGCTCACCTCTTCTCCAGGTTAATCGATACCTTTTTTAGACCTTTTTTTTGTCTAGTGCCGTTAGATTAAGCCCTTTAAAATCCAATGGACACGAGACTCCTAAACCCATGGGGCAGTTAGTCTAGTGCCATATGGTAGAATTTCCGCATATTTACTTATCAATAATGTGAATGAAATTAATAGCAATTATTCTCATTATTTACTTTTCTTATGTTTACTTGTAATTTTTTAATGATTACTCATTCATAATAGTTAATTTCATCACCCATTTTGTGTTGGAATGTAAGCTGCACCTGGATTAAGTTTGATCAAGCTGCAATGCAGCTGATCAAACACTCAAATGAAACCTTGCCACCTGTATTAAATTCTGTTAGTAAGAGCACGTGTGAGAGGTGTGTGTGTGTGGCTTAGTGAGCAAGAAATCATGTAGTATGTGTGTGTGATGATGTCATTCTCTCTAACAGAATTGTACAGAGAAGAATGTATGTAATGATTGAAAATCTTAGAGAATCACTAAGAGAAACGTATGACTCTCTCTAAATGGTGAGAGCATAGAAAATCCAGAATATTTGCTCCTGGTGGCATTTTATCAAACACCTTCTATGCATTCATTAAAACAGAAAACCTTGAGTTCATTTTCATCATCGATCAATCCATATCTTTTCATCCTTTACAAATCTAACGCTCTGATCATTCAATTCATATCCTACTCTAGCCTAACCACATCTGTTTTCAGCTAAGAAAATAGAAGTTGTACCTCAAGCAAGAAGCCTTCACTGAGAAAACCTGCTCTGAAAACTTATCCTAAACCTTCATTGATCTTCGATCTTTAGGCCTTGAAATCCAACATGGTATCAGAGCTTCGGTTCTGATCTGTGAACTGGGGTGTGTACTGTGAAGAAAAAAACAGAAATGGCAGGAGCAAGCAGTGAGCTGAGAGTTCCAATTTTTGATGGAAATAACTATGAGTTTTGGAGCATCAAGATGCGTACCTTGCTCAGAGCTCAAGATCTGTGGGAGCTCGTTAACAGAGGAGTGAATGCTGATCCTGAAGGAGAAGAAGGAGCAATGGTGGTGCCTTCCCGTGCAGACTTGATCAGAGATGCAAAGGCCCTCGGGTTCATACAAACTTCTGTTGTGGATTCCATCTTCTCAAGGATAGCAAATGAAGAAAACTCTAAGGCAGCATGGGATCTGTTAAAGAGGGAATTCCGTGGTGATCAGAAGGTAAGATATGTTAAACTGCAAGGATTGAGTAAGGATTTTGAGTATATTAGAATGAAAGATGATGAAACACTGCATGCATATTTGTCTAGACTATACTCTATAGTTGATCAAATGAGGTCTTATGGTGAAGATATAAAAGAAGCAAGGATGGGGCAGAAAATCCTCATAAGCTTAACTAGGACCTATGATCCTATAGTTTCAATCCTAGAGGAAACCAAAGATCTAGATGAAATAAATGTGAAGGAACTGATTGCTTCCATTAAAGCTTATGACCAGAGGCTTGAACTTCACACTGAAAGTTCTTCTTAAAAAGCCTTCTCAAGTCATGTTAAGCCATGGATAAGCAAAGCTAAGAAGAGTACGAGTTCAGGGAGCAAACCCTGGGTTAAGAAAACAGAAAGTGATTCTGGGCACCACAAAGGAGAAACCAAGGGAGAGGGTGAAACTAAGCCTACCTGCAAGGTGTGTAGCAAGAAGCATTTTGGAAATTGCTGGTTTAAAACCAGAAAATGTTTTAAATGTAACAAAATGGGTCATTATGCTAAGGACTGTCATAGCAAGGGCAATGTCAATATTGCTCAGTAGATAGAAGATGATGCAGCCATGTTTTATGCCTGTCATTCAGTTACTACTTCTAAGAATGCTGATGTCTGGTATTAGGACAGTGGTTGTAGTAACCACATGACCTCTCAAGAATCAGCATTGATTGATCTTGATAGAACCTTGAAGTGCAGGGTAAAAATGGGGACCTGGTGGAAGCCAAAGGCAAGGGCTTTCTGGTTATCAAGACACAGGGGGGTGACAGAATGATAAGAGAAGTGATGTTAGTGCCTGGCTTGGATGAGAACCTGTTAAGTGTTAGGAAAACGGTGGAGCATGGATATAATCTGGTTTTTGAATGGAGGAAAGCAATTATCTATGAGCAGGGACATGAAATAGCTAGTGTTGCTATGACCAGTAATAGGTGTTTTCCTTTAACTTTCCAGCAAGTTCTTCCAATGGCTAATGTGGCAGTAGAAGAAGGAAGTTCATGGTTGTGGCACAGAAGATATGGACACTTGAATCATTCAATTTTTTCTTCACTAGTCACTAATGATATAGTGATTGGTATGCCTAGACTTTCTAAGAAAGAGGAATGCTGTGAGGGCAGTGTTTTTGGAAAGCAACATGTCGAGACCTTTGAGAAAGGTGCTTGGAGATCAACACAGTTGCTGGAACTGATACATACAGACCTATGTGGACCAATGCAAACTGAGACTCTAAGTGGGAACAAATACTTTCTCACGTTTATTGATGACTATTCAAGAATGTGCTGGTCCTATCTCCTAAGACACAAATTAGGAGTATTCAATGCATTCAAGAAGTTCAAGGCTATGGTTGAACTTCAGACAGGGAAAAGGATCAAGAAAATCAGAAGTGACAGGGGTGGGGAATTTACATCTCAGGAATTTCTGAATTATTGTGAAGATTTGGGGATTCAAAGGCAACTTACTGTTGCTTACTCTCCACAACAGAATGATGTTGCAGAAAGAAAGAACAGAACTATTGTGGAGATGGCTAAAGCAATGATCCATGACAAGAATATGCCCTACATGTTTTGGGGTGAAGAGTGACTACTGCAGTCTATTTGCTTAATAGGTGCCCAACCAAGGCCTTAAAGAAGAAAACTCCTTTTAAAGTGTATAGTGGGAGAAAACCAGGAATAAGTCATCTGAGAGTTTTTGGATCAATCTGTTTCTACCATGTTCCTAGCCAACTAAGACAGAAGTTGGATTCTTCTGCAGTAAGGGGAGTGTTTGTGGGTTATGGTAGCTGTGAAAAGGGGTACAGAATTTATTGTTTAGAAACCAAGAAAGTTGTGGTTTCTAGAACTGTTACCTTCAAAGAAAGTGCAAGATGGAATTGGGAAGAAAACTTGAAAGTCAGTATTCCTTGTTTTCCCGATATACTCACTGCAACTGGTACTGAAAACAGTGAAGCAGAAGTACCAGGACGGACTCAATCTGAGACTGCAGGTAATACAGGTGAAGAGACAGATTCAGAGACTAGTTCAATTCCTGTAAAGATTAGGAGTCTGGATGAAATCTATGCTAGATGCCATGTGGATATTGTGGAACCTTAATCTTTCCAAGAAGTTGTTCAAGACAAAGGATGGCAGAAGGCTATGGAGACAGAGATTGAGATGATTGAGAAAAATGAAACCTGGAGTCTTGTGGATAGACCTAGTGAGAAGCCTGTGATTGGAGTTGGGTCTACAAGACCAAACTAAATCTGGATGGAACAGTTCAAAAACTCAAAGCTAGACTTGTAGCAAAGGGGTACTCACAAAAACCTGGGATTGATTTTCATGAGACATTTGCACCAGTGGCCAGACTTGATACAATCAGAGTGCTAATTGCTCTAGCTGCTCAAAGAGGCTGGAAGCTGTTTCAGCTAGATGTGAAATCAGCTTTTCTCAATGGTATTCTAGAAGTGGATGTCTATGTAGATCAACCAGAAGGTTTCACAAGACAGGGTCATGAAGACAAGGTGTTTAAGTTGCAGAAAGCTCTCTATGGACTAAAGCAAGCACCAAGGGCTTGGTACTCGGAGATTGATTGTTATCTACTGGACTGTGGATTCTTAAGGAGCACAAGTGAAGCCACATTGTATTTGAAGGTGAAAAAGGGTGAAGGTACCTTAATTGTTTCTATCTATGTTGATGATATCCTCTATACAGGTGATAAAACTGAAATGATGGAGAAATTCAAACAAGATATGATGAAGAGGTATGAGATGACAGACCTGGGTTTACTTCATCATTTTCTTGGAATGGGGGTTATTCAGTCCAGTTCAGGGATTTTTATTCAGCAAAGGAAGTATGCTTCTTCCTTGCTTGAAAAATTTGGACTCAAAGGGTGTAAATCAGTGAGCATTCCTCTAGTAGCTAATGAGAGGTTAAGAAGAGATGATGGAAGTGAAGCTGCTGATGAACAGCTCTACATACAGATTGTTGGCAGTTTATTGTACTTAACAGCCACAAGACCTGATGTGATGTATGCTACTAGTCTACTGTCAAGATACATGCATAATCCAACCAAGAAACATCTTGGGACAGCAAGAAGGGTCCTTAGATACATTCAAGGAACTTTGGATTATGGCATAGAGTATAAGAAGAGTGAAGATTCTACCCTAATAGGCTACTGTGACAGTGATTGGGGGGGCTCTGAAGATGACAGTAAAAGCACCTCTGGATACGTTTTCACTTTTGGAAATGGTGTTTTCTCCTGGGCCTCAATCAAGCAGAATTGTGTGGCACTATCAACTGCAGAGGCAGAGTATGTAAGTGCTGTTGAGGCCACAACAGAGGCAGTGTGGCTCAGGTTTATCCTACAAGATCTTGGAGAAGGACAGTTAGGACCTACTATCCTTAACTGTGATAATCAATCTGCCATAGCCATGACAAAGAATCCTGTTTTTCACAACAGAACTAAGCATATCAGTAGGAAGGTGCACTACATCAGAGACTCTATGCAGAATGGGGAAGTTCTACTGCAATACTGTAGAACTGAGGATCAGGTGGCAGATATCCTAACTAAAGCTCTTCCTAAGACAAGATTTCACTACCTAAGGGGTCTCCTAGGGGTCAAACCAGAATGCAGCTTAGGAAGGGGTGTTGGAATGTAAGCTGCACCTGGATTAAGTTTGATCAAGCTGCAATGCAGCTGATCAAACACTCAAATGAAACCTTGCCACCTGTATTAAATTCTGTTAGTAAGAGCACGTGAGAGAGGTGTGTGTGTGTGTGGCTTAGTGAGCAAGAAATCATGTAGTATGTGTGTGTGATGATGTCATTCTCTCTAACAGAATTTCACAGAGAAGAATGTATGTAATGATTGAAAATCTTAGAGAATCACTAAGAGAAACGTATGACTCTCTCTAAATGGTGAGAGCATAGAAAATCCAGAATATTTGCTCCTGGTGGCATTTTATCAAACACCTTCTGTGCATTCATTAAAACAGAAAACCTTGAGTTCATTTTCATCATCGATCAATCCATATCTTTTCATCCTTTACAAATCTAACGCTCTGATCATTCAATTCATATCCTACTCTAGCCTAACCACATCTGTTTTCAGCTAAGAGTGTGAGATAGAAGTTGTACCTCAAGCAAGAAGCCTTCACTGAGAAAACCTGCTCTGAAAACTTATCCTAAACCTTCATTGATCTTCGATCTTCAGGCCTTGAAATCCAACATTTTGGGGTAATCCCATTAACTACGAGAAGGGTGTTGATGATTCCCATTACACCCTTTTATTATTTTAATTTACTAAAATAACCTACAAGTACCCCAACCCAATATTAAAAAAAAAACTAAGAACATAGTTTACAAGTATTAATTACAATAATTCTAACTAGTATGATTTACTCTCCCGACACGGTGAGAGCTCTTCATTGCTACAGTAGCATTGTCTTTAGGGTTTCTCCTAGTTTGATCTAGGTTTTGGTATGTGCCGTCACGAGTTGGCGTCAGTTGGCTCCATTTATTTCAGTGTCGTTGTAGATTGATGCACGACTTTGGTTCTCTTGTGGCTTATCTTACTCAATGGAAGAGGTCACAACTGCTTTTCACAAAGTCTATTTGCTCACTAAGGAAGAAATAGAGGATGTCCTGGTGGGGCACGATGAAGAGGATGACTTAACTGAAAAATTGAAACTCTTACTGATTGGGAAAGTTCTTACTTTTGATTCCTACAACCACGAGGTGTTTAAATATACGATGGTGAAAATCTGGGGGACTAAGCGCGAGGTGACCGTGAAGGATTTGGGTGACAACTTATTTTTTTTAGTTTTCATTTGGATTCGGATCGCAGGAGGGTTCATCGTAATGAACCATGGAATTTTGATAAGTCACTGGTTTTAATTGAAGAACCTAACAAGGATTCCACACCTGCAGTTATGCAATTCAGACATGTTTGGATACAAATCCATAATGCCCTACTTACATGTATGATGTGAAGACTGATACTCTAATTGGCAATAGTATTGGAGAATGCTTAGATATTACCAGAGGACCAAGTGGTGAATGTGTAGGGAAATTCCTACGAGTTCGTGTTCATTTTGACATCATGTGGCCACTCGAACATGGAATCAAGATTCTTCAACCTTCTGGGAGAACTGCATGGGTCAATTTTCAGTATGAATGTCTCCCTAATTTTTACTATAATTATGGGTGCATTGTCCATTTAATGTTTAATTGTTTATTTGTTGATGAGGTTACGAAACAAGCCAAAGTAAAACCTTATAGGGCTTTTATTTGTGTTAATCATGATTTTAGTGAGGCTAGACAGTCAAGTCCAAAGAAGTCAGGGATTGGACACAGAAGAAGAGATATTTCTAGTGTAGAGGCAAGAGGAAACCATCGGGTAGTGCTGCAAAGTGATGGAAGAGGTTGGGTTACTTTATATGATAGAGGGCAAGGCACACCCATTATTGAGGAAGCTCGAGTTAGGTGTGAATTAATGGTCTTGGTAAATGAGATGGCAGATACTGCATCCTCCCTGGTGAAGAAAGGAGGGAAGAGTGAGCAAACAGTTTGACTGATAGCGTTAAACGGCAAAAAAGACATGGAGTAAAAGGATAGGTTGCAAGAGTTACATGAATGGGAGTTGTCTTATGAAGGACAACATAGTATGAATTTAAAGGGTGATCAGGCCTAGGTTCCTACCTCTATAGCAAACTAGGATAAATAGACCATTAAGGGTAAGGTTACCATGATTTCTCTTCTAGCCTCACTCTCACTTGCTTAGGATGGGGGCGGTAGTATGACTAAAGTGGGTATGTGGGCTCTACCAGGGGGGGAACAACTCGTTCTCCCGGGGAGGGCGACAATTTGACAGTGACGACATCAAATTCAACTTCCACGGTCAAAACCCAGGCTTCCATGCAATGTAAACCAATGACTGCTGTGCTCCAAGAACCTCAAGAACAAGAAACAGGCTATGAGTTAGTTGGGGGTACAGGGTTCATAATTGGTGAGGCCCTTTCTTTGGATTCTGCCACTCTTAGCTGAGAAGGAACGTCTGAACCTATGAATTTTGTTTGGATACCCATTGCTAGTAAGGAAATGGCTTAGTCTGGGAAGGTTGGGCAGCGGTGGAAGAAGCATCCACGCCGAGATTCATCAGTGGTTTCCATGTTAGGTATTGAGCCAATACTTGGGAAGAAAAGGAAGTGGGAGGTGCTACTTTCATCTCTAGGTGACGTGATGAAAAAGACACAAAGGAACTTGGTGCGCTAGGGCACCTTTGAACAGACCACTCTTGGGGTGGGTTCACAAAGCCAAACTTATCAAAAAGAGTGATGGATGTACGGGGGCTTGGCAATCCTTGGACCTTTCTTGCACTCAAGGATTTCTTGAGAGCTCAACACCCCGAAGTGGTTTTCTTGATGGAAACACGAATGATATAAAAAAAAGATGTGGACAATGTATTCAAATTTAGGTATGACCTCTGCCTTGATAGTCCCGAGGGTGGGTATGGGCGGTGGTCTTTTGTTCATGGCTAGAAATAGCTACACCTTGGAGTTGTTGACGTTGTCTCGTGGGCATATTAATGCTTTGGTGGTTGGTAGAGATGGGCGGTGATCTTTTGTATATGGTCATCCATAACCTCATCTGTGTGGACACTCATGGACCTTTCTCAGGTGCTTAGCCTTAGTTGGGCAACATCCATGGGTAGTAGTGTGACAGGACTCACTCTTAAAAATACTTTGATAATCTTTACATGGTCATGTTCCCGTTTGAAAATGATCCCCAAATACTAGAACTTCCTTTTTATTCTTTTTAGACAAAAGATTTACCTAATTTTATCCATATTGCCGTCTCAATAAATGGATCAAACAAAATCTATATCTCGCTGGGTAACCGCTCGCATCTAATCCACTTACCCCGACAAGTAGTGGAATTGACTAGTTCAACCACATTCGAATTTCTTTTCATTATTATATTTATCACAATTTGCAATGTCATTTATACAATAAAATTATTAAAGTAACCATAGATTTAAAATATATAACCGTTCACATATTCCTTATATTATCAAATTTTACATTGCACAATATAAATCATAACCATGTTGTAATTAAGGTAATAACCTTATATGCAAGTCTTTATGTCACCACTTGTCTCCCTTAGAATAATATTGTCCGCTTTGGGTCATGTCATCATGGTTTTGTTTTTGGGAACTTGCGCCCAACTTCCGAGTAAGTCACCCATCTTGGGATTAGTCTAGCTCTAGCTCGCTTAACTTTGGAGTTCCTAAGTAATCCAAAGCTCGTGAGCTCCCAAAAGGCCTTGTGATAGATAGATATGTGTCCACGCATATTCGACACTTCACCTTTCCTTCCCCGAGCGATGTCAGATTGTTCACCGTTCTTCTAAAGACAAAAGTTTTACAATCCACCCACCTTGGGGCCCAGCGTCCTCGCTAGCACACTTCCGATCGGGGACCAGCTCTGATACAATTCAATAAGGCTTTGGAATGGGATCCGAAATGATGTTCTGGGCCTCACGTGCGCTACACTGATGTATGATCAACGAATCCTATGGTATAATTTTCGAGGCGATCAGACATCGTCTTGGGACAATTTTGACTGTCCGAAAGTTTAGGGTCTATTTTAATTCGTTTAAAAATACCCAAAAATTATGGGATTCACGTATGTGTTAATTAGGGTGGTTAGTGACCCTTCAAGGTGATTTTTGGCAAGAATTGATATTCTTCGATTTTACATAACGGTGTGCAAGTCGGTTCGATCACATATACGGTACGTGTGAGTGGACATTTCTTTTCTCTCAATCCTATGCATGAAATTTTTATGTAATTTTCTATGATATAAGCTGTGTTTTACTTGATGATAGTTTACATATAATTTTACATGATGTTTATGGATTTTTGGTGATTTTACGGTAATCTGCTTAACTGTACATTTTACGAGGAAATCACCGTATTATGTCTAAATGTAATTGAGTTTGGAAAATGATTTTATACTTGTTATGCCATGTTTATATGATTTTTATGGTTATTGATGGATTGAGAAATCTATATGATTTTACGAATTATTTAAATGGCTCATTTTACAAGGTTTTTGACGTATTTTGTGAATTGGGCGTAGGCTCGGGTTTTGCAAAATGATTCGGGTTTCTGAATTTGGTGTGGATTGTGGAAATGAAATTGACGTGTGATATGGTTATGTAATTCTAGATATGTTCTATATGTGATGTGATGTGGAAACCCTCCTCGAGATGCTAGATTGGTTGGACGATCTCAGATGTCGAGGTAATACTCCGTAGTTCCTGAGACCAGTGTTATGGGTAGTCTCGAACGTCGAGGTAATACTCCGTAGTTCTCGAGACCAGCGTTGTGATGGGTAGTCTCGGACATCGAGGTAATGATTTATATTCTCAAGACTTGAGCAGTCTCAAACGTCGAGTTAGGCCTCGTAGTTCCTAAGTCAGTCCATATTCAGATGTCGAGATGGGCTCCGTAGTTCTCAAGTGGTATGACCTATCGGTAGTGCAGTATGATATATGTGGTTGGACACTCGGATGTTGTATCCCTAGGTGGGCCCTCAGATGCTGTATCCACGAGTGGCTTTGTAATATGATGATTTGGTAGGCATCGAAGATGGGTTTGTCAGGTTATGATGTTGACTTGGTATGGTTACTTGGGTATATTCATACGTGTGTTAGTATCTTCATATAATCCTATATGGTTATGTTTTCTAGTAATTATATGTATTCTGGATTTACTTGTTATCTTTATACAATATGATGTTTTATGTTGCATGCATTCAACAGAGGTCATTTTCTTCCCCTATCCAGATCTGTTTGTCTAGTTTTCGGGTTGCTCGACCTGCTATCATGGCCCGACCTTATCTCGTTCATTTCATGTCCAAATTTGATGCTTTAATAGTCCATCTTCATCACACTAAGTCCAAAAAAAAAATCTATAAACTTAGAAATAGGGAAGTCTTACCTGATATCTTAGCCTAACATTCAATCTTTTGGTGGTGGCTTCTCAACCACTTTGACGGCCTCTCTAGCAACCAAATTCCTTCCCTCTAGTCCTAAAATGATCGTAGGACTCCTAAGAGAGTACCAAACTTTTTTTCCTCACGTCTTCTAGCTTAGAATAAGACAACCCGAAGTGGAACTCATGGGTTCCTTCATAATCCTTCACTGTTTAACATTCCCTTTTTCTGATTTTCTTCTTCTCTCCTCACTCTCTTTGTTTCTTCTTCTTTTCAATTTCTTGGTTCCCTCTGGTTCTGAAACAGCCTGTAATAGTCGATATTGTAATATAATAACTTTTAATGGAAATTAACCGGGTTCCCCCTAGTTGTATTTTTGTTGACTTTTAACTAGGCTTATCGTATGAATTGTTCGTGACCATTGTAGTGTAGGCCTCAGAACATTGAATTCGTAGATAGATAGTATACGTTAATTGGATATCTGTTGGTTAAGTTATGGCCCTAAATCTTATAAGAGCATTTTGGTCATTTTGTACCCAAAGAGTATTTGGGAATTTCACTTGGTGGATCTTTCTATTGGACTGTTTGAGGGTTGCCAAGTGTCCACTTATCATTTAGGATTGTGTGCACCGCCTTGTGATTGTGTCTGTTATTGTGATCAACCGAGAAGAGAGAAACAACGAAGAAAAAGAAGAGAAAGAAGAAGATCTATGGATAAAAAAAATGAAAAGAAACAAAAAGAAAGAAAAAGGTATGTGTCTGTAAGCTCAAACCACAAAGTGGAAGGTAAAAAGGGAAAAACCGAGAAGGAGAAAAATATAAAATTTGAGCTTTGTTGCCCCTGGGAGTTTTGCCCCAAAATTTTGAGGATAAGGTTACAGAAGTCTCCTGCGAGCTTTCATAATCTTCTCAAATAGTTGGTGAGAAGTTTTGGACGTGGAACTCACTCAGAAACCGAAAAAAAAGAGCCTAGAAGGACTTTCAGAGCTCATGTAAGGGTTTGAGATGACTTTTATGGTTTTTGATATTAAAGATTGATAGCTCAATTTCTATACATGTTCTTAAGGTCATTTCATACTTAATTTACATGTTCTTAATGCAATTTATGACCAATAGGAAAAAATAATTTGTTTTGTGAGATAATGCGTAGAAAATATGAAAAATTAGGTACAGAGTCCAAAAATGGTGAAAATTGAGGAATCGGGTCAAAGACCCTCAAACTTGTCCCAACCGAGGACATGGTATGAGGTACTTTCCAAGACCCTCCATCGAGTCCCTAGCATCCCACCAAGACCAGTCTCAAGCTGTGTTCCAGTTATCAGGTCCCAATTCCAGTGCCTTGGCCATGTTCCATTTCAGGCCCCAGTGACATCTCAATGGTGACATGTTCGCAGAAAATAACAAGCTCGTGTTCCAGCATATGCCCAGTCGAGAACCAGAACCTGAGGTAACTAAGTACCAAAACATATCATAGGTGACATGTTTCAAGGTCTTGTTCCATCTTGTTCCCTCGTGTTCCACTGTGTTCCCCATTTCCAGTTCCAGACACAGCCAAGTACCAAAGCAAGGACCAGGCCCGTGTACCTCATTTTGTGCCAACGTTTCCCAATTTTGGCCACCTCTGTTCCATATCATTCAGTATGATTTTTCAGGCCCTTATTAGGGATTCATGACCTACATATCATGAGCGACTCAGGTGCCTCATCAGGCCCTGTTTTGTAGAACTTCCAATTTTTAGATCACGGAGCCTCAATTCAAGTCCATGATCGGTCCTAGGGCCAACTTTTGGCATCTCGATTTGGACGTGTCAAAGATGATATTTTTGGGCGCTCTTGATGCATTCCTTCCACAAATTTTGTCATCTTTTCAGATCCCTCATTAGAACCAAGTTCTAAGGTACTTCAAAAATGGCTTTTGTTCTATGCCAAATTCCAGGCCCTCTCGGGTTTTGGCTTTGTTTTGGTTCCTCCCACCATCAAGAAAGTGATCGGGCCACTCAGGCCTCATCTAGCTTTCATTGCCAAGTCAGCAATGTAGTTAGAGCATTCAAGATCAATCAGGAAGGTTCCTTCTTGGTTCCTAGCCGCCTTAGAAG
This sequence comes from Prinsepia uniflora, assembly GCA_032719365.1. Taxonomy (NCBI): domain Eukaryota; kingdom Viridiplantae; phylum Streptophyta; class Magnoliopsida; order Rosales; family Rosaceae; genus Prinsepia; species Prinsepia uniflora. The sequence continues at coordinate 57,530,219 of CM064863.1, read as the reverse complement.
TGTGTTCACACTTAGGAACCAATCTGAATTAAGCTAGAATCGTGGCCAGCTAGACAAGTCCGGGATAGGTTAGGAGTGATAAGCTATCAAGCCGTATTTTCAGCCTAGAATCTAGCATGATAAGGCCAAGTGAGGTTAGGAAAGCAAACTCCTTGCCACTCAAGGAATCTAAGAAGTTACAAAGACCTAATCCTTATGCAAGAAGGAATCCAAGCGCTCTACTTCGAATTTAACAAGTGTTCAATGAAGTTCTCTCTTATAATTAGCCTCATAATCAATGTAATTATAGGGGCCATCATAGTTTAAATTCAGTTTTATTTCACTAGCACAAAAATTTTCCTTTTGTCGTGTACTTCCAATTCAAGACTCAAGTTACTTTTGAAGATTTATTTTGTTGTTCTTGAAGATTGGTCATGGCTGCCATCTTCAAATTAGTAAATTTTTTATTTCTTTTTAATTCTTTAATTTATATTGTCACTTTTTTTCATTCAATTATGCATAGCTAAACTACCTTTTAGTTAGGGGCCGTTGTTGAGGCCCTAAGTCATGAATCTTTGAAAATTGTCTTAAGTCTTACTTCCTACTTTCGTTATGTATGTTTGCCTTGATTTGTGTGTAATCTATATTTTATGTGGTTCATTTATGGATGCATACATACTATGATAACTGTAAAAGTGTTGCTAAAACTATAAGGTAAAGCATATGACATGTTTGATCTTATGTTTGTAAGTAGCAAGAGATTTTCAGGATCCTAATCACGTCAATATAAGTTAATGAGAGTTACTTGAGACTTATTCTTTAATCAATCTTAAAAAGCTTAATGATCTTTAATCTTGCTTGAAAATTGTTTTCTGAAAGTTAAAGAATTCCTTGGTTTTAATGCGCTATTGAACTAAGGGATATTAGTAAGGTGTTAGGATAGATTCATGCGTTCATATTCTATTCTAGGTTGAAGGCAACATAACTAAGTAAAAGAAGTAAGATGGAAAGGCAATTTGATAAGGTAAAAGACTTAGTGGAAGATAAACGTGCTCTTAACTAAAGTTCTCTCCCAATCAAGTCAAAACCAATCTAGTTTTCTACTTTGTAACAACTCAACGTTTTCAAACATCTTTTAATTAAGTTTACAAACAAACAACGTGGTACCCTTAAGCCCCAACTTGAACGATCCCTTACTTGCACAACTACTACAACTACAAAAAGGGGTTAAGTTGAGGAACCTTTGGTTCACATCAATTTTTGGCGCCATTGCCGGGGATTGAAAAATCCCCGTGCGTTTGTTTATTTCTCTTTTTTGTTTGTGTTTAGTAGGTACATGCGCACTCGAGGCAATCCTCAAGGTGAGCTCACTCCCCTTGACTTCGAGATAGAACGAAGACTTCATTCATCCAAGAACAAAGAGGGAGAACCTAGACCAAGTGAGTCCATCCAACTCAAGTTACAACTCACCCATCCATTCAAGAACCTTTTCACCCATCAACACCATGGCCAACTTGAGATCTATCTGTGACCTTTCTTTATCATTGGTGGCAGGAGCAATTCCATCATGCATTCAATACTTGCACCCAACCCAAGGCAAGTCAGGAGACATAGAACTCAAGTCTAGTCTCATACATAGAATCCATGTCTTCAATGGATTCTCAACTGACGATCCAAACATGCACCTCATGGAGTTCCAATTCGTGTACACTGGCATGGTTTCTACATGAGTGGATGAAGACATGCTCAAGCTCAAGGCTTTCCCTTTCTACTTGGAAAATCGTTCTAAGGATTGGTTATACAAGCTTCCAAGTGGCCACATCACCACTTGGGAGGACATGATGAAGGTTTTCTTAGAAAAGTACTTTCCTAACTCACGTGTCATTACTTTCAGAAAGAAAATCACGGGTTCACACAACTTCAAGATGAATCATACTTCCAATACTTTGAGAGGTTCCAAACTCTCTTTGCTCAATGCCCCCAACATCAGTTCAAGGATGAAAACCTACTCCAACTCTTCTATAAGTGGTAGGTCCTTTGTTGACAAGACTCCTCAAGAAAGCATGGCATTGATATCAAATAAGGTTAACAATGCACAACAATACGAGAGAATCAAAGCCCATAGAAGACAAGTGAATGAGGTTAGTTCTAATGATGACCTTAAAGAATAAATCAACAAACTCACTTCAGTCATCTCACAAGAACTTGAACCCAAGAGTGCACAAGTGTGTGGGTTGTGGGCACCGCACAGATCAATGCCCTCAACCGGCACACAACAACACTTTGGACCAAGCTCAGGCCGTGGGTTTCGAAGGCAACCAACCATTCCAACAAGGCCAAAATTGTCCAAGGAATGATCCATTCTCAAACACTTACAATGAGGGATGGAGGAACCATCCAAACTTCAGGTGGAACCAATAAGAGAAAAAACATGTGGCACCTCAACAACACCCTCAATTCAATATGGGGCCTCCTAGTTTCTACCCTAGGCCCCAAGGCTTCCAAGGACCTCCCAACGTGTAAGCACCTACCCAAGGATCTAATCCTCACTATGACAAGATGTTTAAGGCCCTCACACGCTCAACAAAAGCCCATTATGCAAACTCAACAAAATCAAGGGCAATATCTTCAAGACTTGAAGAAGAAAATGGGGGATGTTGTGAACACTTTGAACCAAATACGAGAACAAGGCATGATGCCCGGGGGAACGATTCCAAATCCTTGCTATGAGCAAGACAAAGCCATTACCACACAAAGTGGTAAGGTCCTAGAAGAGCCCCTCCCTAAGGCACCCGCCAACAAGGACCCAACAAGGGCCTCCACCAAGGAAGACCTCCCCAAGGAACCCGTGTGCATTGATCCATCGACAAAGGAAAAACAAGGTAAGTGTCCTAAATTTTCCAAGTTGGTTATTACTAACAATGTTCCCAATGTCCCTTTTCCAAATAGGTTCCTACAAAGTAAGAAAGAAGAAAGTGAGAAGGCCATCCTTGAGACCTTCAAGAAGGTACAAGTCAACCTTCCTCTCCTGGATGCCATGAAGCAAATCCCTTTGTATGCTAAGTTCCTCAAGAAATTATGCACCACTAGAAGGCAAAACGGGAAAAAAAATGGTGAAAGTAAGTGAACAAGTTTCAGCCGTCCTTTAGAGACAACTTCCACCCAAATTCAAGGACCCCGAGAGCTTCACCATTCCATGCATCATTGGTGAAAACAGATTTGAGAATGTAATGCTAGATATAGGGGCATCCATAAACATAATGCTTTACTCCATTTACACGCCCCTAGGCCTAGGTGAGCGTAAGAAGGACAATGTTGTGATTTAACTTGCAGATAGGACCAATGCCTATCCCAAAGGATTGCTTGAAGATGTGCTAGTTCAAGTCAACAACTTGATCTTCCCCGCAGATTTCTATGTTCTTGAGATGGATGAGACTAAGAAAAATACCACCCCTCTCTTGTTAGAGAGGCCCTCCATAAGAACAGCCCGTACCAAGATTGATGTCTACTCTGGGGCCCTAACTATTGAGTTTGATGGAGAAGTCATAGGGTTCAACATCTTTGAGACCCTAAGGTATCCACCCGAAAATTACTCATGCTTCTGCATTGATATACTTGATTCCTTAGCTCAACCAGTGTTTGAAGCCATGAATGAAGAAACCCTTGAAAACACAAGCCCCCATGGGCCAAACCAAGACTCCACTCAACTCTTGCTTGAGCTTGAAGAAAGTGAAGATGAATGCAAACCCGCGGCATCCCTCACCTCTCTAAATGAATTCCAAGGTAAGTACTCATCCTTTCAAGTTCCATTTTCTGCTAACAAGCTTCAATAAGACGTAGAACTTCAGCCCTTACCTGAAGCACTCAAGTATGTGTTCCTAGGGGATGACAACATGACCTTACCCGTGATCATCTCTTCTTCCTTCACCAAGGATCAAGAGGACAAGCTCATCCACGTCTTAAGAACACACAAAACTGCCATAGGATGGACATTGGCTGATATCAAGGGGATTAGTCCAACCACATATGTTCATAGGATCTTACTTGAGGAAGAAGCAAAGCCTACCTGTGAGGCTCAAAGACGTCTCAATCCACCCATGATGGAGGTTGTCAAGAAAGAAATCATCAAGTTCCTTGATTATGGGATGATCTACCCTATTTCAGATTCAAGATGGGTCTTACCCGTGCAAATTGTTCCTAAAAAGTTAGGAGGGATAGTGATAGGAATGAAGACAATGAACTTGTGCCTCAAAGAACCATTATCGGCCATAGAGTGTGCATTGACTATAGAAAGCTCAATGCAACCACATGAAAGGATCACTTTCCCTTTCCATTCTTTGATCAAATATTGGAGAGACTTGTAAGACACTCCTTCTATTGCTTCCTTGATGGCTACTCGGGTTACAATCAAATTGCCATTACTCAAGAAGATCAAGAGAAGACCACTTTCACATGTACATTTGGAACCTTTGCATATAGATGTATGCCCTTTAGATTATACAATGCACGTGGCACTTTTCAAAGGTCCATGGTTAGTATCTTTTCGGATTACATTAAAAAGATCACTGAAGTCTTCATGGACGATTTCAGTGTGTTTGCTAGGAGTTTGAGGCTTGCTTGGCACATATATCACTTGTCCTAAAGAGATGTGTTGAAATAACCCTAGTACTCAATTGGGAGAAGTTCCATTTCATGGTTACTCAAGGCATCGTACTAGGTCACATTGTGTTCTCAAAAGGGATTGAAGTCGACAAAGCAAAAGTGGATTCCATCAAGCACTTTTATCCATCATCCATAAAGGAAGTGAGATCCTTTCTAGGACATGCAAGGTTCTATAAAAGGTTCATCTTAGACTTTTCCAAGATAGCACGTCCATTGACAATGCTACTCCAAAAAACATGACTTTTTTACTTCAATGAGGAGTGTGACCTCCTAGATGAGTCAACGCCCTTCGTGACCTTTATTAGCACTAGTTGCTCAATGCGAGGAGTCTATCATGGATCTGTCTCAAAAGTTATTCGATCAGCCTGTTCTTTTGGTGGTTGAGATGATTCACCTTCTCAATGGAACCTAAGGATAATTGAACTAAGATAGGAGAATTCTTGGTGTTATCCCTCACTCAGAGCCTCCTAGGCGTCGTAGTAGGTCTTGATCTCCATCTGACCCATTCCTAGTATGATCAAAAGTCGGGACATTTTTTCGATTGGCTCAGCTATGACGGGGGCCTTGCTTTTCTCTATGATACGATGTACACCTTTGGCGCTCTCGATGTAGTTCTCGACTACTCGTTTCATCGCTCAAGTCTCCTCTTGAGCTTGGAGAGAAACTAACTCGGCCTGAGTAATTTTTTGATGTGCCACCATGTTGATGTGCTGTCTGCGCAGCATTTGGTGTCATACCTTGGCCTGGGTCTCGTTGGCCTTATGACAGGACCCGTCCCAAATCCCCCAGGATTAATGTGGGACGTGTCTGCTCCCATCTGACACGAAGTGTCAGACCGGGATAATTACGTCCTTAGACCAACCAAGAATACCAGAGAGCGCCAGGATCTGAAGGAGGAATGTGATGTCTCGGTCTCTACTACAGCCCGCATCCGCGATCAACTTGAAGAGCATTCAAAACACTAAAGCTGTGAGTGGACAAAACAAATATTTTATAAAAAAAATTTCATAAAAAGACCTTTATGCCCTTCACTAAAAAGTATGCATGCATTCAAAAACCATTTCTCAAACATAGAACACGGGGCCTTAGCCCAAAACCCAAAATAAGGAAACCCATAACGAGTCTCCTTGCAAATCGTGAAACATAGGGTCTAAGCCCAAATCCGATACACATGGGTCTCAGGCCAAAATTATCTCCGTGAAATCTCATACACATATACATATATAACCCATCCTAGACATCCTCTGATGTCAACTCGGGGCATACAGCCCCTAGGGAACAAATCCCCGATATATGTCACAGTTTCTATATATATATATATATATAACTATGCATACTACTCGAGATTTCACTTCGAGTCTACCCGCAGGAATTCTCCATCTGGGAGGCTCTGTCTCTAGATCTAGTCCGGGCATCTCTCCCGATCTGGTCTGGGACTACATCATAACTCCCACTCCTGAAATGGGCTCCCTATGGGGATCACTCATTCCGGATAGTGGATCGTGACTCTCCAGGTCGACTTCTGGAAGAGACCAATCAACTCATAAAAGAGGTATATCATACTAGTATAAAAACCACACTCGGAACTCATGCCTGATAACACGAGTCAACTGGGCCTCCAGCCTAAATTTACGACTCAACGGGGCCTCTAGCCTGATTTCACAATTTAATTGGGACTCAATCCCGAACTCATAAAGCAACGAGGCATCGAGCCCGACACCTCAGGGTTAGTCACGATTCCAATCGTAGTGATTCGTGCAACCAACAGTCCAAGACCACTCTCAATCCTGGTATGTTGTCGTGAACATATCAACTGTTGCGACCACCTCTAGATCATGGTGCACAACTCACCGGTCGATCTCCTATACCGTCAGCACTCTGAAGTCGAGCCTCCAGTGGCTGCTCGACAACGAAACGTGCATCGTGACCTCTCCGGAGGGAACACATCGCCATTTTGGAGGCGAGTGTCATGTCGTCCATCGCCGTGCACAAAGCACCCGTCGCGGCCACGACTCAGACCCGTAGGTTATCAATAGGGCCTTATGCCCTAATCAAACCAAAACAAAATGGGTCGTTTTACCTTTCAAAACCATTTCATTTAAAACCGAAACTAAAAACGCGTATAACACGTATAAAACTGAAAATCATGAAATACGTGTCAATATGTGAACACACATAAAAATGCACTCATAGCATCACAAAACATATATTAAAATACTTATAAAAAAATTTATGCATGCATCGATTCATAAAAGAAAGTCCACTCATAGACCGTCCGAGCTGCTGCCTCGATACGCGCGGTGTACGCCTTCCTAGGTCAATCACCGTCACTGGGACTCCCAAACCTATCCAAACCACTTTAGAGGGTTAATAACTACTTAATGAACCCCTCACTAAAGTTCCCTAATTTTTCGGGATTTTTAACTATTTTTAAACGCGATCTTAAACCTTCGGAGAACCTGAACTATATTGAGACGATGTCCGATCGACTCGAAACCAGTCCCAAAATGTTCGTTACATCGAATAAATGAAAGTACATTTTGGAAGTTTCCCCAAAAACCTCCCCACGCGCCACCGGATGGCCCTGCGCATGGGCTTCACGCGCCTACACAGGGTCATTCCTGTCCTCCAACCGGCCGGGTCCGACCAGCTGGTCCGGTTCGACCTCTGCAATCAGGCCCGCCTGGACCGACGTGATCCGTCCTGCCCCATAAATTGGCCAATTTTCTTCCTTTTTCTTCCAATCCAATTCCATTCTTCCTATTTCGGTCCTAGAAACCTAATGGTGTGATCAAAACCACGAAAAACCCACAAAACCTCACCGGTTTGAAAACTCCCCTCACGACCCAATTTTCCAGTTTTCTCCCAAGGCTCCTCAGCCATCAACCACCACCTAAAACCATCCTAAAACCTTCAAAACAACCTAATAAACCTATTCTAATCAATAGAAACCTGCCATAATGTTCAAAATCAAAAATAATAAAAAGTGGGCATAACCGGGTTCGTGTTTACCTCTACACCTCCGCCGTCCACGACGGCGCTATTCTTGACCAGCCACCATCATCCTGCCCTCATCTCACTCTCTTAGCCTCACACCTGCTCAGATGAGGAAGTGTTTCGATTGGGTTGAATGGGTTGCTCGGGTGGGTGAAAAATGATCGAACAAGGGGAAGGGATATGCATGAACGTGTTTAAGATGGGCAATGGATGAGTGAAACTTGTCACTCATTCATTGGGCCTGTCCAAAAATCTGGACCCCACTTAATGCCAAATGGCTTCCTTCTCGTAAAACGTGCAATAGTTCGTTCGAACTTCCCGGAACCTTAAATTTTCCATCGAACGTCTGAATTCGACATGTTGCCTATCTACAGATTCGTATCGACGCGATCTACGTAACGGTCCTCGGCCCTCGACCATCAGACCTCCCGGGTCAAAAGTCAACATTTCACCATCGTTCAGGGGAAAATCGTAATTTCACCCTGAACGTCCGTTAATCCTTAGCTAATTCCCGATTAACCTCACTAATCCATCATTAATCCCTAATTAATCCTTAAAATTAGGGACGGGTCGTTACAAACTTCCCCCTTCAGGAATTTCATCGTCGAAATTCAAACTAACCCAGTTCCACAACCAAATCGTGGAAATCCAATCGTGTCCCTCCACTCGGGCACTCTTGTGTAAAAGTACATGTCTGACACAGCCAAACGTCGGCTCGCAAGTCTTACTCGAGACAGGATGTCGACGTCTCGCCGATCTCGCCTGTCGCTCACTCTTACAGGTCAATTATACTAAGTTGATTTTAGATCCTTTTAGTCTACCTTCTGACACCTAAGCCAATATAGGTCGACGTATATAAAGAGGATGTAGTGAATAGTAATTAGTGGAGTAAATATGAATAGTAAAAATTACCTTTATTAGGAAATGTGCCCCATTTTTTATAGATGTGTAAGGGAGGCGTAATAAATAGTTTTGATGTTGAAGCAATGTGCTTCTATTGTGGGGCTAACATGTGGTATCCATGATGGAAAATGGGGATATGCCCATGTGTTAGCTGATGAGTAGCCCTTGTTAGGGTTGTTTCGTAGTGCGAGATTGGGGCCACGTGTCCCTGGAGCTTATAGATAAGCTTTGCGCTTGTTTAGTGATCTTGGGCTTAAGGTATTAGGCCCCTCGAGTCTGGTTGATATGAAATCAACAAAGATAAACACAGAAAGATGGAGAAAGAAAAATTTCATTTCTTTTGATTGATTTTCAATATTGAAGAAAAAGGGGGAGAAATCTTAATTGAGCCTTTTTTGAACTCTTTAATTTCTTCTTTGAGCTTTCTGAGTCCCTTTTTTTATAGCTCTTTTGTTCCAAGATGGAAGGAAAAAAAATTAAGAAAAAAAAGAGTTGGATTGATTTTCATCGTAAGAGACGTAAACACCAGAATCACTCACATATGGTAGTTAGCAATGAATCATGTGCAAAGATTGATACCGTCTTATATAGAGAAAAAGCAAGAAAATAGAAGATAAGTGAAGGAAGAAAGAGGGAGAGTTTTGTTGATGTTGAAAGAAAGGCATACAACATTAACCTTGCACTATGACCTTTCAAGCCTTTTATACAAAACATACTAGCTAAGATCCTAACTAATAGCTAAAATTTATGAGATGATGACACTTGTCCTTATTGCAACCATTCATCCTAACAAACTCCCCTTTCATCCTTGGGAACGCCTAATTACTCATAGTTCTTTAGTGAATTCATGTATTACATAAAGTCTTTTAGTTCTCCCCAAGTCCCTCAGAACCTTTTTCTTGTAACTCTCTCGAAGCCTTTCTCTTTGAAATCTCTTGAAACTCCTCTCCCATTTTTTTTGGGTTTTGTTTGAATGAACTTGTGTGATTTTGGTATAGATCCAACTAATAGTGGGCCAACATACCACATTTTACCACGTAGCCTGCAATAAGGACAAATTGTATACAAGATGGGAAAAAGTAACATCAATTAAAATTGCGTAACATAATGGAGTAACCTTGTTGACGGAATCCCTATCCAAGGAGTATTTTGAGGCAAAATTGAGTTCGAAGGGGATTCTCATATTGTATTGCAAGTTAAAGGGCATTCGACATAAAAAAGCCTATTTAAAAATAAAAACATTCAAAATTAAATCTTTACTAAAAACATTCAAAATTAAATCTTTACTAAGTTTTTTCCCAATATATATATTTTTTTTGGAATTTTTTTTGTTTTAACGAGGTAGTATTATGAGCTCTCTACAAGATCTACTTATTCAATGATCATTATTATTATGATTTTTTGTGCAATGTCTACTTGTTCGTTGAATATTATGTTGATTATTTATGTGTAATATCAATTATAGGTAGAATGGTAGTATATTTATATTATCTTTTATTTTATTTTGCTTTAGTCGAGTGAACTTAATTAGGCTGTAAGCCGAAATTTTTTTTTATAGATTTTGATATTGTTTTTATATTCATGATTGAGTTTTCGATGAATCTAATATCTATCTTTGTTTATTATAAGATTGTTGAAGTAGAATTCATCCGTAATCGCAAGAGTCTTTTTGAATCCAGCAAACATCAAATAGCAAGCTATTGTTCGCTCTGATCGAGGCCACAGAGGATTGTTCGACCAAGAACGCTCCAGTGCTTAAGCTAGCATTGAGAGAGAAATCATAAGAATTTAAGTAGCGTTGAATCTAATTACCTTGAAAGTAAATTGATCGTCTCTATTTATAGCGAAATCTTGTGAGCCACGGAGTATTCTGATTGGTCGGTTGAATTTGTAATTAAAAAAGAATATATTATTAATAAAATATATTATTTAATAATAATAATAATTGCTAATTATGATGATAGTTAAAGCAATTTAATATTCATATTAATTGTCTATTATTATGAATGAGGACAATAAATATTATTGAGGTTTTTAACCCGATTAAAGAACATATTTAGTTGGAAATACATTATTTAATGTGTGGATATTTGTGAGCCGTTAATATTATTACAATGGCAATTTGGACATTACGCGAATTATGGGCCACGAGACAGCTCCAAAATTTTCGATAATTTATGGTTCCACAAATGCCTCCACATCGCTTAGGAATTCAGGGAATCCTAAAATGACAGGACCGCCCCCGAAGGGACATTGATAACTGTGCCCGGTCCTGCTCCCGCCTGGAAAGTCGACTGAAGTTCCCAAATTACCCTCAGTACTTGCCAAACCAGGGATAGCCACACACGTACTCACTCATGCCTCCGCCTCTCGATTAGCCTCGATCAACGCGCCACGACCTAGAGGGTCAATAAAACACAAAAGGTGTGAATGGACAAAAATGAATCAGTTTATAAAACAGTTACAAAAAACGTTACTACCCTCCACGTAAAACCAAAGCATGCATTCGAAAATCATTTCACAATTCTTCTCATTTCCAATATACGAAAAAAAAAAACGTGCATGAAAATCAAAATCATTTTCCTTTTCTTAACCTTCGGGTCTTAGCCCGCAATCATAAACACAGAGCCTCCGCCCAAAATTGTGAATCAAATACAAGTACGTAACATAATCCAAAAATCCATCAAAACCACATAAACGGGTCATTGCCCAACACATCCGAAAACATCGGAAATCAACAATAATTCAGAAGTCAATCAATTTGATGGATCTCAAGTGCGCCCGAGTCTTTAAACTCAAAACCATGCGCATAATCAGGCCTTCCCAGGATATCAAGGAGTCTTTAAACTCAGAACATAATCATTAGGCCTCGGGGGGTATCATACCGAGTCTTTAAACTCAAAACAGTAACCGAGTCCTTAAACTCATCAAGGGCCCTCCCCCGTCATCAATTAACCGAGTCTTTAAACTCAAAATATTATCCAGCGATAGCACTGGGTCTTTAAAGCCAAAACATAATCCAGCAATAATACCGGGTCTTTGGACCCAAAACCATTTGTAAATCACAACAATCCAGGATCCATCGTGATCCAAATTCCAAAACCAAACCGAAATCACATTTTGCCATAATAGGACTTATGTCCGAATTTCACATTCAAATCTCAAATCATATCCGTCATCCATTCCCTAATTCGAATTCGCAATAATGATTCCATAAGCTAGCATCCGGAAACATCATCCCGAACCCAAACCCGGAAATTCACTTTCTAGTTTCCGAAAACCGAAATCTCGTTTATCAAAATTACTTTTATGCCCTGGGCATCAAGCCTGAAATCACCCTTTTTTCAACATTCATTTTAAATCTTTGAACACAAATCGTATTTCAAAGCCCAAATCCAATTCATCAAAATCACGATCAATCACATCATACTCAAAATCTCGTAAAACGTGCAAATTCGTGATAGTTTCAAAATACGTGTCAAAACCGTGAGTCATACCCACAATCATAATCAAAACATCCTTAAAACATCATACGCACAAATCATGTAAAATAGTTCATCAAACCATCCTCAAAACATAAGAGGAACCATAGTCTCGAAATACGTGCAGTTTCGTATTGCATACCAAAATACGTATAAATACGAAAATCATAATTATCACAAGTCATAATAATAATCATTAAAATCATAGAGACATTTATGCATGCATTAAAATTTAGAAAGCAAATTCCACTCACACACCGTCCATAATGCTCGTTTTCGCGCTGCACGCGTTTCTATGATTTCCGACATTTTCCATAAATCTCGAATCCTGTCCTAGAACATTTTTCAGGGTCACTAAGGTCTCAAATATCATCATACTAATTCCCCAAAATTTTCCGGGAATTAAACATTAATTAAAAACGGAACATAAACCTTCGGACTCTCGAATCAATATTGAAACGGTGTCCGATTAACTCGAAATCAATGCTAAAATGTTCGTTACAACAAATACTTTAAAAGTCGTGTTGGAACTTCCCTCAAAATGTGTACCACGCGCCCACACGCGCCGCCCAAAGGGGCTGCGCGTGGCCTTACCCGCTAGCACAGTGTCATCCCCTACCTCTGGTGAACCCGGTTCACCTGGTTCGAACCGGTCCGGTCTAGGCTAAACCGGCGTTCACGGTTTTTCATTCAATTTCATCCGGTTTTTCCTTCTTTTAGTTTCTACTGCTTCGTCCTAACATCTATGATCGATCTTGCTAAATAAAACACAACATTCTGGGCTGTGAGTTACCTCTCCAATCGAAGCTTGAACCACGAAATTCCCTCCTCTGTGTCCTCGACATTCCGGCCACCATTGGTCGTTGTTTCACTTCCCACGAACTCCCCTGAACTTCCAGATCACCACTAGATTAATCAAATTGATCAACATCTAACAATTTCGAAATTTCCATTTTTGAATCACAGAGCCTTACCTCTTAGTTTCACGGTCAGCGTCCACGGCGAACCACCATTCCACGTTCTTCTGACACTTCTCACCCTCCTGATCACATCTAGTCGATAAGAGCCCTCCTCAGTGGCCTGAACTAGAAGTCCAACTTCGAATTTCAAGAACAGAGACCACGACCCTTCTCTGTTATTTTCCCCAGTCCTCAACCACCGTCCACGACGGCGCAACTTGTCAGCACCGTCACACTCTGTACAGTCCAAGTCCTCTTTCTCATTCACACTCTACCACCATTCGATCAAGTTTGAGAGGATTGGGGATTTCATGATCCCTCTGTTCCTCTATTTTTTTTCTCACCAAAGCCACAAACAAGACTCATCATCTTTTGATGTCACACGACCTTCCCACAGGTCAGAATTGATGTGTTGTGCTCTCCCTCTCTCTCTGCCTATGTTCACTCCCTGAATCCTTTGATCAAGCCACTTCAATTAAAGAATAAAAAACAACTGGTGATCTGCTCAAAACTCTCAAATGAATAGAACAATTCTGCCCGTGCTCTGCACTTCACCGTCCCAGGGCATGCTTGTTTCCCACTTAGCCCCAACTAGCCACTGATCCAACCCCTGTTAGGGACAATTGTCACTTGATTGCTAAACAAAACACTAAACAGGTTAAAAAATTCACTCACTCTGCTAAAAAAAGTCCCACTCACGGCTGTTTCAAATTCAACAGTTAAATTACCTTTTTGCCCTTACTTTGGCAATTTACCAAAATGCCCTTCACGCTTTTAGACCCGTGATTCAATCGTCTGAGGTCCGTTTTCAGCGTGCCGCCTGTCATTGTACTCAAGGCATCGAGACCTTCCTAACGGTCTTAGAATTACGGGAAAAATGATGGTAAATTAAAAAGTCAACATTTTCCTCCTTTCATCCTAATTACGAAAATGCCCTTGAACTTCCGAATGTCATAACTTCTTCCTCGAATGTCGGAATCGGGCGTGCCACCTGTCTATGAACTCGTGACGCCCCAAACTACGTCACAGTCATCGCTCAAAGTCCGTTTGACTGCCCGAGCAAAAAGTCAACCGTTCGCCCATTACCTAGGGGCAAAATCGTCCTTTTCCAATTTCCCCTTTTTTTGAACGTCCGGGTCGTTACAATCTACCCCCTTAAAGAATTTCGTCCTCGAAATTCCAATTAGTGGAAGCCATAAAATTTTTCGAGGAAACATGTATATGCTAATCCCGAAACATAATCACTCTGAACCGGGTATAAGTCATACCCAACTTATAGAAATCATACAACCAGCCTCAACCTCTGTATAAAATCCTGCCCCATGGGCAGTCATAGCACATACCTACTCGAAATACGTAGCCTAGCTCACGTTCGAGTCCACACAATCCAAGAAACACAAAATATGTTATCTCTTCTCGTTTGCATGTCATCCACTCGTGACATGATCCAATGGCTAAATCCTCACATATGTCATCAGGCCACCAGGCCAATAAATTCATAAGGTCCAATAACTCGGGAACTCATTCCCCTTACTAGGTCAATCACACCATATCCCTTCCCAGGGTCACTGCGTATAACGATTTTAACCTTTCCTCTTGATTCCTTCCTATTTCCAATAAGCACTCAGTACAAACACTCGTACAATATCACAAGGTACATCCCTTTCTTAACTTCGACTCCACCATACGCCAGGTATGGTCCTGCAGTTGGACGCCCACCGCCCAAGTTATCAGAATCAGGTGTTACTCCAATCCTATGGAATTCTATAACTATCAGGATTTCACCCATCCTTATGTTATCAAACATGACAATCCTCTCCCCAAATAGTACCTAATCCGCCAAAGTGGTCGTAATCTCAAAATATTCTGACCATCACCTCATCACAAATTAGACCCTTCTTTTTATCCATTATTACTAATCCTGATGGTCGATGTAGTATTCGTACATTTCTTTCCAAAGGTATATGACCTCTGCACACTCAACCCCGTGGGTCGATCTCAACCAAGCCAACTTCTGAGGGTTTAACTAGCCTCAACGCCTAACTCACCGAAACCCAATCTCATAGTGAGTGATCGAACATAAGTCACCGTCTCTCCACTTGTAACCATATATTTTTCCCTGAGGCAATCGCTACATCTGTCCAGTATCTCACACACTCCTCTGTACATAGGAGGAACCAACCAACAACACTCAGTTCCAATAACTCTAACCCCTTCTGGGTCAATCACCATAACTAGAAAACATGTAGAGACCCCCCTTACAATTCTCTGTGGTCTCCAACAAGTCTCAGACCAACTCACGTTCCCCAAACCTATTCTGGTCGATCAGACCTACACTTATTCAACTTTCTCTTTTTCTGAGGGCATATTCAACTCACATATTCAGTATATCACCCGCTCATCAGTACATGTAAGTACTCCAACCAATCATCAATCATGGTACCTTACATCACTTAAATGTGGTCAAACTGCCCTACTCCTTATCTCTCACCTATGACTAGCCCAAATGGCTGTCCAAGGGTATCACCATCAACTATCCCTAACCATACCAAATCCAACAGTTATCCTTTTCTCTCTTTTACTCAAAATCAACAGTCACCACCCTGTTGGCCTATCTTAATAAGGTCACTAACCACAACCTTCCACGAAACCACACTTCCCTAACTCGTGATACGGAATCCTTATTCCATACCATTACCTTATTAAGTCGTCCATAACCAACATGTAGCCTCAAATCAGCGTAACCTCAATTCCTCATCCTAGTAAAACCACATCCTGGAAGAACCTCAGGAAATGTTGGGAAATCTGGGCAACCTCAGCCCTCACTAGGTGTCTCATACACGCAGCTCATATACCACAAGTGTGACCAACAAACTTGAATACTTCATACCAACCATCTAATGGTTGTGAGGATCAAAATCATCCTAGAGGGTAACACCCTCGAGTCTCCTTGATACATGACCTCTGGAACCCTAGATTCCACATATCACTTCCAAATCAACAGACTCGATCAGGTTCTCACGAGTCGTCGACCCATCCAATCAAATGATTAAGTCCAATTCATCCAAATCTAAGTCGGCCACTAGGCGAACAACACCAGTCATCTTGGGTAACCTCACATCGATAGGTCTACCCCTCTTATATCACACCAATTTTTACCATATACAATCACCAAGGTTACCACATAACTATTATCAAAGCACCACATCGATAACTCGAGTCGGTTCAACAACTCCCACACCAAAACCAATCACAAATAACACTATACCCGGCCAATAGCCAATCTCAAGACATGGAAGAGTGGATAGCCCGGGACCTACCCAAAACATACGTCCGGGTTAAACTTACATCAACACCACAAGTGATCGGTACCTAAACCATCACTCTAGGGCTACTCAGGCTTCCTACGAAGGAATTACAAATCCCCGGGCAAGTGGTCCCAACTGACCACGCCCCTATGGTCCATCACGGGCCCCACCAACTCTTTCCTTGCCTGTCATATCAACAGTCAATATAGGAGCCAATCCTCACTCTAACACATCCCAACAGTGCCATCTCATTTATCGCAATCCATCCAAATAACCATTCCTTTACGATGTGACAAGACAACTCACAATCATAACTATTACTGTATAATTACCCTTGTTACTTTACCTCCTAGTGGACCCGACTTGCGTCCTACTGAACTGGACTATCTTCTAAGTCCAAATCCTAGTATACCTCGGTTCTCCGCCCGAACCTCAGTCACTAAGGATACTGACACGTCCCATAAGTCCAATAACCCAAGTGAACGAGACCAGTCACTCGACAGTATCTGACCTTCTACTAGTCCTTGGCATCCTAAGTGCCAACATTCCTCAATCAACCTTTCTGGCTCCTCTTGTGTCTTGACACCTCACCATGGCTCATCTAAAGTTCCTAACCAATATCTTGATTCATTTGAGTCCCGCATCCAAACCTCGACTCCTCCCGAGTCCAATCTCATACCAATCAATCATGTCATCACTAACATATCCCGTCCCCGAGAAATTACCAATGCTCAACCATATCTTATACGACCGATATGGCCTAAGAAGTATCCCATCACAAGTGAAACTTGCACGATTATGCTACCTTTCTAGCCACTAGGCTCATTCGTCTCTGCGACCCACACAATTCTACGTCTAACAAACAGTAGTTCACAGCGTATTATACATGACATCTAACCCTCAACCCAGGGTCAATCTCGTCCGAGATCTATCATGAGGTCTCGTACACCCTCGTATACCCATCTCTCTACTAGGTCGCGCACGAGGCTTACACTTCGGAGGCATGATGTGGCAACAGAATCAGCAACCTAGCACTTTGATACCAAGTTGACAGGACCGCCCCCGAAGGGACATTGATAACTGTGCCCGGTCCTACTCCCATCTGGAAAGTCGGCTGAAGTTCCCAAATTACCCTCAGTACTTGCCAAACCAGGGATAGCTACACACATACTCACTTAGGCCTCCGCCTCTCGATCAGCCTCGATCAATGCACCACGACCTAGAAGGTCAATAAAACACAAAAGGTGTGAGTGGACAAAAATGAATCAGTTTATAAAATAGTTATAGTAAACGTTTCTACCCTCCACGTAAAACCAATGCATGCATTCGAAAATCATTTCACAATTCTTCTCATTTCCAATATACAAAAAAAAAACGTGCATGAAAATCAAAATCATTTTCCTTTTCTTAACCTTCGGGTCTAAGCCCGCAATCATAAACACAGGGCCTCCGCCCAAAATTGTGAATCAAATCCAAGTACGTAACATAATCCAAAAATCCATCAAAACCACATAAACCGGGCCATTGCCCAACACATCCGAAAACATCGGAAATCAACAATAATTCAGAAGTCAATCAATTTGCTAGATCTCAAGTGCGCCCGAGTCTTTAAACTCAAAAACCATGCGCATAATCAGGCTTTCCCGGGATATCAACGAGTCTTTAAACTCAGAACATAATCATTA
Organism: Prinsepia uniflora; assembly: GCA_032719365.1. Classification (NCBI taxonomy): domain Eukaryota; kingdom Viridiplantae; phylum Streptophyta; class Magnoliopsida; order Rosales; family Rosaceae; genus Prinsepia; species Prinsepia uniflora. The sequence goes on along the minus strand of CM064863.1, from coordinate 57,512,244 downwards.
GGCCTCGGGGGTTTCATACCGAGTCTTTAAAATCAAAACAGTAACCGAGTCTTTAAACTTATGAAGGGCCCTCCCCCGTCATCAATTAACCTAGTCTTTAAACTCAAAACATTATCCAGCGATAGCACCGGGTGTAACGACCCGTCCCGGAACTTAAGGTCAAGACAGTGATTAGGATGGGATTAGTGAGTTCAATAGGGGGTAGTTGGTCCCGATAAGGTCGTTAGCCTAGAATGACGAATTTGCCCCTAGTTCGAGCAAAAAGTTGACTTTTAGTTCGGGCGGTCAAATGGACTTTGAATGATGACCAGGACGTAGTTTAGGACGTCACGAATCCATAGACAGGTGGTACGCCCGATTCCGACATCCGAGGAGGAAGTTATGATGTTCGGAAGGTTGAGGGCATAACCGTAATTTGGCTAACTTAGGGGGAAAAGTTGACTTTTTGTACGATCAGGTTTTGGGCACGTTGACCTAGGACCGTTAGGTAGATCTCATCGTCCTGAATTCAACGACAGGCGGCACGTGTTCATCGGAGTTAAGTTGTGTGAGTTACGGGTCTAAAACGGTAAGGGTAAAATCGTAATTTTGGGGTTCAAGAAGGGGCATTTTGGTCTTTTGCACTTGGGATTTGTGCAACAGAGAGGGACAAATGGAGGGCTGAGATTGAGACATTTGTGAGAGAGAGGAGAGGATGGTGACACGTGTAGGGGAACTAGAGGGTTCCAGCATTTTGTGCACGGATCCAATAATTTGGGGGTTAACCGTGTAGTGCGTGTGTGTTCTTCGACCCAGAGAGAAACAGAGACTGGGAATTGGGGAGGAATCGATCAAGCATGGTGAGAGTGGGAGTTTTGTGAGGGTGTGAGAGTGATCAGAGCTTGAGAGGGAGACAGTGAGAAGGTTGGGAGGTGAGGACTTAGTGTGTGCGCTAAGTGTGAGCTCACGGGAAAACCAGAGAAAACAGAGAGCAGTGAGGAGTTTTGGGTGGTGGTGCTACTGTGGTTGATCAATCGACGCTGCTGGTGGTGTTTAGAGACAAGAGTGGAGCCTTAGGAACCTAGTGGACACGACGGAGCTCACGGTGGAGAGCAGGACGCAGGTAATTTCTTTACTTTTCTCTCTGTGCTCTGTTTTACCGTTTAGGTTCAGACGTCTAGTTGTAGCTTTTGGGGTTGAATCGAGGAGTCCAGTGAGGTCTAGGGGACTCAGTAGGGTCCCAGGTATCCTCTGGTTGTGCAGCCATGACGGGGACGTGCACGGCGGAGGCTAGAACGACGGAGAGTACCAGTGTGCTCTGTTTTTCCATTTTGCTTCAAACGTTGAGTCGTGGCCTTTGGACGTGAGTCGACGGTTCTAGTGAGTTGGGTAAGACTCAGAGAGGTTCTAGGAAGAGTTTAAGATAGTCACTGTGACTGGGGGTGACCGAGTTGAAGCGATCGTGAAACAGGGGACTGGTTCGAGTTTTGTTCGAGCTTGAGTCGACGAGTTGTAGGATGAGTCGAGGTGTTAGAGTGAGGGGGGTGAGTTCCTTAGAACGGGATGAAGCAGATGGTGAAGAGAGGAACAGTTTTGGTGTAGGCACGGGGGAGAACCGGTCACGCCGGTTCGAGTTGTAGGGACTGTTCCGAACCGGGTCAACCAGAGGTTGCTGGTGGCACTGTAGATGGCGCGTGAGGGCCACGCGCAGCCACTTTAGGCGGCGCGTGGGGGCGCGTGCGGTGGTTCTTGAGGAAGTTGTCAACATGGTTTTTGGTCTAGGTGTTGTGACGAGTCTAATGGAATTGGTTTCGGGTTGTTTGGACGTTGTTTGAGGTTAGTTCCGCGAGGGGTAAAGTTTAGGGTTTAAGTTCGTTACGTTTAGGACTCGGGGCTTTTTGGGTAAAAGTAGGTGGACCTTTATAGATGTGTTAGTAACGTACTTTGGTGGTTGTTGACAGGATCGGGACTTCCCGAGGAAGCTGAGGAACGTACGGGACGTTCGAGACGCGATTGAGGGCTCGGTACTGTGAGTGGACCCTTTCCTTAAACTCGAGCATGCATAACTATTTTTCTATAATTATTTTATGGTTTTAATTATTATTTTATGTTTATCGGATATGCTTTGTGGATTTTACATAATTGCACGTTTTTCTAGGAATTACGGTTTTTGGCACTTTTTACGAGAAAAGCTTGATTTCTGATTATGATGCCATGGTTTTGGGATTTCAAACAATAAATGGTTTTCAATGATTATAAAGGGATTTTGGAACATGATTTTGATGATCAAGGGTTTCGGTTTTGAAATCGAATTTCGAGAATCGAGATTTGGTTTTAAAGTTGAAAAGTGGATTTCCGGATTTGGGTTCGGAATGACGGTTCTGGACGCCGGAAGGGCATTAGACCGGTGATTTCGAATTCGGGTTTGGATATGGATTTCGAAATGGTTTTCAATGGTTTGGATTGGATTTGCTGGATCTGGTTATTGGGTTTAAAGACCCGGATATTGATTGACGGGGGACGGGCCCAGATTGGGTTTAAAGACCCGGATTGAGTTTAAAGACTCGGGAGTTTAAAGACTCGGATATATTGATATTTCTCTCGTAGGCCTATTGAGTTTAAAGACACCGGAGTTTAAAGACTCGGATATTATTGAGGCCTGGATTGAGTTTAAAGACTCGGAAGTTTAAAGACTCGGATAGATCCAGCAGGTTTGATCTGTTGGTTATGGCTTGGTACTTATGTTTCTGATACTTATGTTTTAAGACGTTGATGGTATGATTTCTGTAACTGTTTTTATAGTGTTTCTGTTTTTATGCTGAGGTTTATGTGATTTATAACTGTTTAGTAACTGGGTTATGCATGTGGTTTCAAAACGGAGGGCTAAACCCTGGTTTTATTATGAAATGGTTTTCGGAAATGATTTTATTATTTATGGTCCACTCACACCTTCTGTTTTAACTTTCCCTCCAGGTCGTGGAACTAGCACGGGGTTTCGACGTCGAGGCTGCGTCTGTGGCATAGAAGTCACTAGAGCGATCCCGAAGTGTTGTAAAGTTTTCCGTGTGCGTGTATCTAGTTACCAGTTTTCTTTCTGTTGTATTCAGTACTATGCTCTGTAAAACTTGACTTCGGGGTGTTGTATTTATTTTTCTCCTGCGTCTGACGGTGTAGTTTAGTAGTTACCTTGGTGTTGTGTCGGGGTGTCAGACGGGAGCAGGATTTACCTCGGGTTTCGGGGTGAAACCGGGGTGGGTCCTGATACCAGGTCTTTAAACCCAAAATGTAATCCAGCAATAATACTGGGTCTTTGAACCCAAAACCATTTGTAAATCACAACAATCCAGGATCAATCATGATCCAAATTCCAAAACCAAACCAAAATCACATTTTTCGATAATAGGACTTATGTCCGAATTTCACATTCAAATTTCAAATCATATCCGTCATCCATTCCCGAATTTGAATTCGCAATAATGATTCCGTAAGCTAGCATCCGGAAACATCATCCCGAACCCAAACCCGAAAATTCACTTTCAAGTTTCCGAAAACCGAAATCTCGTTTATCAAAATTATTTTTATGCCCTGGGCATCAAGCCCGAAATCACCCTTTTTCCAACATCCGTTTTAAATCTTTGAACACAAATCTTATTTCAAATCCCAAATTCAATTCATCAAAATCATGATCAATCACATCATACTCAAAATCTCGTAAAACGCGGAAATCCGTGATAGTTTCGAAATACGTGCCAAAACCGTGAGTCATACCCACAATCATAATCAAAACATCCTTAAAACATCATACGCACAAATCATGTACAATAGTTCATCAAACCATCATCAAAACATAAGAGGAACCATAGTCTCGAAATACGTGCAGTTTCGTATTGCATACCAAAATACATATAAATACGAAAGATCGTAATTATCACAAGTCATAATCATAATCATTAAAATCATAGAGACATTTATGCATGCATTAAACTTTAGAAAGCAAAGTCCACTCACATACCGTCCACAATGCTCATTTTCGCGCTACACGCGTTTCCGTAATTTCCGACATTTTCCATAAATCTCGAATCCTGTCCGAGAACATTTTTTAGGGTCACTAAGGTCTCAAATATCATCATACTAATTCCCCAAAATTTTCCGAGAACTAAACATTAATTAAAAACGGAACATAAACCTTTGGACCCTCGAATCAATATTGAAACGGTGTCCGATTAACTCGAAATCAACGCTAAAATGTTCGTTACAAAAAATACTTTAAAAGTCATGTTGGAACTTCCCTCAAAATAGGTGCCACACGCCCACACGCGCGTCCTAAAGGGGCTACGCGTGGGCCTCACGCGTCAGCACAGTGTCATCCCCTACCTCTGGTGAACCCGGTTCACCTGGTTCGAACTGGTCCGGTCTAGGCTGAACCGGTATTCATGGTTTTTCATTCAATTTCATTCGGTTTTTCCTTCTTTTAGTTTCAACTGCTTCGTCCTAACATCTATGATCGATCTTGCTAAATAAACACAACATTCTGGGCTGTGAGTTACCTCTCCAATCGAAGCTTGAACCACAAAATTCCCTCCTCTGTGTCCTCGACATTCCGGCCACCGTTGGCCATTGTTCACTTCCCACGAACTCCCCTGAACTTCCAGATCACCACTAGATTAATCAAATTGATCAACATCTAACAATTTTGAAATTTCCATTTTTGAATCACAGAGCCTTACCTCTTAGTTTCACGGTCAGCGTCCACGGCGAACCACCATTCCACGTTCTTCTGACACTTCTCACCCCCCTGATCACCATCTAGTCGATAAGAGCCCTCCTCAGTGGCCTGAACTAGAAGTCCAACTTCGAATTTCAAGAACAGAGACCACGACCCTTCTCTGTTATTTTCCCCAGTCCTCAACCACCGTCCACGACGGCGCAACGTGTCAGCACTGTCACACTCTGTACAGTTCAAGTCCTCTTTCTCATTCACACTCTACCACCATTCGATCAAGTTTAAGAGGATTGGGGGTTTCATGATCCCTTTGTTCCTCTGTTTTTTTCTCACCAAAGCCACAAACAAGACTCATCATCTTTTGATCTCACACGACCCTCCCACTGGACAGAATTGATGTGCTGGCTCTCCCTCTCTCTCTTCCTCTGTTCACTCCCTCAATCCTTTGATCAAGCCACTTCAATTAAAGAATCAAAAGCAACCGATGCTCTGCTCAAAACTCTCAAATAAATAGAACAATTTTGCCCGTGCTCTGCACTTCACCGTCCCAAGGCATGCTTGTTTCCCACTTAGCCCCAACTAGCCACTGATCCAGCCCCTATTAGTGACAATTGTCACTTGATTGCTAAACAAAACACTAAACAGGTTAAACAATTCACTCACTCTGCTAAACAAAGCCCCACTCACGGCTGTTTCAAATTCAACAGACAAATTACCTTTTTGCCTTACTTTGGCAATTTACCAAAATGCCCTTCACGTTTTTAAACCCGTGATTAAACCGTCCGAGGTCCGTTTTCAGCGTGCCGCCTATCGTTGTACTCAGGGAATCGAGACCTTCCTAACGGTCTTCGAATTACGGGAAAAATGATGTTCAATCAAAAAGTCGACATTTTCCCCCTTTTCATCCTAATTACGAAAATGCCCTTGAACTTCCGAACGTCATAACTTCTTCCTCGAATGTCAGAATCGGGCGTGCCACCTATCTATGAACTCGTGACGCCCCGAACTACGTCACAGTCATTGGTCAAAGTCTGTTTGACCGCCCGAACAAAAAATCAACCATTCGCCCATTACCTAGGGGCAAAATCGTCATTTTCCTCAAATTTTCCAAATTTCCCCTTTTTTTGAACGTCTGGGTCGTTACATAAGAGATGTATGATTTTGCTAGTTCCAACAAACCATTTTGGAATAGGACTCCATCTTGTTTTGTATATTGTTTGTGTTGTTGTTAAAGTCTTGTTGACTATCCTTTGACCTATCAAACGATCTTTGATCGACCCGAAACCACCACCATTGGATCTGGATCGTCGAAATCTTCAAAATCGCATTAGTCCTACCTCAAAAATTATGCCCAAGCATGAGTCAAAGTCACCGTCAATGTTGACCAAAAAGACAACGCTGATATCAGCAAAAAGTCAACATTGACGTCAGGTCAACGATCAAAGTCAACGCTGACATCGCTGCTGACGTTAGCCTGACGTCAAAGTCAACGCTGACGTCGTCTGAGACGCTGGAGTAGTCACGGCGCATTGCCTGCGAGGGGTCACTGCACGGAGCGACCAGACTGTATAGTGACTCAGGAGCAAGATTGCTAGACGTCTAGGATGTCAGATATCTGGGATATCAGAGATTGACTCGGGTTGAAACCCCGGGTAACACGCGTAGCTTGGACCATGACATGACGTCTGGGATGCTAGGCATCTAGGAAGCCGAGGATTGGTATATTACGGTATTTGATGGAATTGTGATTTATGGATTTACTGAATTTTGTATTTGGATTTCGGATTTATTAGATTTATGATTTGGTTTTCTGTGTTAATGGATTTGGGCAGGGACCCACATGGTTTGGATTTACAGTTTTGGGCTGAGTTCCCACTTACTTGGATTTATGGTTTTGGGCTAAGGCCCTAATGATATAATTAAAATAAATGTTTGATTTTCAGTTTTCGATTGCATGCATGTTTTTTAGTGAAGGGCATAAATGTCTTCTTATGAAATGTGTTTTATTAAACTATTGATTTTTCGTACACTCACAGCTTTTAAATGATTTTAATGCCCTACAGGTTGATCGCCGATGCATGCTGTAGCAGAGACCGAGACATCACACTCCTCCACCGATCCTGGCGCGCTCTAGAAGCCCCGAATGGGCTGCGATTTCGAGTTATCCCTTGTCTGACACTTCGTGTCAAATGAGAGCATGGAACATCCCGCGTTAATTCCGGGGGGATTTGGGATGGGTCGCGTCATCTCGGGTCTCTGTTACTCTTTTTCACGTCCAAGTGAAGGATGAAGATGATGGAGAATAGAAGGTAGTATGATATGGTTATGGTGTTTGTGTTTGTTTGGTTATTCACGGTTTGAGAGAATGAAGAGGAATGAAGATAATGAAAGATGATGAAGATGGAAAATGAAGTGAAAATGAGACTTATGGAAACCCTAATCAGATCCAAAATGTATGACCCGTGTCTTGGAGGGAACGGTGAACGATCCAACATTCCTGCGAGGGGAATGGTTTGAGAGGGAATTGGTGGTGTGCCTTAAAGGTGTAGGCACACATCTATTTAGCACGAGGCCTTTTGGGAGCTCAGTGGCTTTGGGTTCTGTTGGAACTCCAAAGTTATGCGAGTTGAGGTTGGTGCAATTCCATGATGGGTAACCCCCTGGGAAGTTGCACCGTGAGCTCCCCAAAACAAAACTGTGAGGGCAAGGGCAAGGAGGCCCAAAGCTGACAATATCGTGCTAGATGAGTCGGGTCCTGACAGAGGAGGGTCATGTTCTGACAGAATGGTATCAGAGCCAAATCCCGACCGGGAAGTGTGCTAGCGAGGACGTTGGGCCCTAGGGATGGTGGATTGTAAGACCCGTGTCCTAGAGGGAACGGTGAACGATCCCACATTCCTGCGAGGGGAATGGTCTAGTAGGGAATTGATGGTGTGCCTTAAAGGTGTAGGCACACACCTATCTAGCACGAGGCCTTTTGAGAGCTCAGTTGCTTTGGGTTCGGTTGGAACTCCAAAGTTAAGCGAGTTGAGGTTGGTGCAATTCCATGATGGGTGACCCCCTAGGAAGTTACACCGTGAGCTCCCAAAAACAAAACCGTGAAGGCAAGGAAGCCTAAAGCGGACAATATCGTGCTAGATGAGTCGGGTCTTGGTAGAGGAGGGTCATGTCCTGACACAAAACCATGGGAAAATGCACTGATAGGACCTCAAATAAGCATTATTTTATATTATTTTATACCCTTTATACTTGACTTTTAATATTAAAAAAATAAAAAAATAGATAAATTAATTTATTTTGTGTTATTTTTGTTTAAATAAATAAAGTTTGTAATTTGGAGTATTTTGGCAAAAAAATCGTCTCGATCGGAATTTTAACGAAAATATTATGGACGAATTTCGGTGAAATATTACTAAATTAGTTAAATTAATTGATTATTATTTGTTTTGGCAGCCCAAGTCCTTTCTACAAACCCAGCCCAGCCTGCTGCCTGCGAGCCCAGTCCAAAACCAGCCCAAAAGCCCAAAATGCGCGGCCCAAGCCCGCGTCACTAGCTCCCCAGCCCTTGGCGCTTCAGCGGCCCCCCACCGAGCGGCACTCCTCTGACTCAGCGCGCGCCTGCCGACAGTTTTTGCTCCAGCTCAGCGCACGCCTGCCGGCCACCACCTCCCTTTCCAGCGCATACCTGCCGAAAAAGTTCCCTTTTTCCAGCCCACTCCAGCCGAATATTCCCCCTTTTTTCAGCTGTTTCTGACAGCCCATTTCCAGCAGCATTTCTTTTGTTTTCTTTAACATCTTTTCCCCACAAACACCACCCAATCTCATCATTTCACTTTTTAATATTTTTATTGTAACTTTTATTTGTTTTTATTTATTTTTTTTAGTGTAACTAGCTTTTTCCCCCTATAAATAGGGGTTCAATTCTTGTATTTTGGAGAGTCCCCCATTAGTTCCATTTCTCCATCTCTTCCATTTTTCTTATTTTTTAGTTCTTAGTTTAGTTCTTTTGTTTCTCTCTTTTGAGAGACATTTTTGGGGACCATTTTAACTTCTTGTAGATTTTCTTATTAATTAGCTTTCTTTTAATTCTTGTTCTTAATTTATGTTATTTTTCTTAATTTCATTTCTTCTTTACTTTGTTCTTGTGATATTTCTTTGAGATCTCTTAAACACATTTTTATGTTTTCCTTAAGAAATACCTAGGCCAAGTAATTCTAAGGCAATTCAAGAGTTTTAAGACCGAATTCCTCGTATTTCTTCTTCCATCGTGTTAGATGAGTCGGGTCTTGGCAGAGGAGGGTCATGTCCTAACACAAAACCATGGGAAAATGCACCAATGGGATGAGGGACATTTGTCACTCATCCAAGGGCCCCACCAGATTTCCCTTATCCAATCAAAATCTGCCAAGTGTGAAATCCCGGGAATTCATAAATAGTGTCGTTTCGCGTCCTTGACCATAACTTTCCCATCCGGTCTCCGATTTCAGCGTGTCACCTATCTACGGACTCACGACGTCCCGATCTACATCACGGTCATTGGTCAAAATCCAAATTATAGTCTGAGTCAAAAGTTAACATTTTCTCCACACCAAGAGCAAAATCGTCATTTCACATTAATTATTCGAATTTACAAATAAATTAAGGTTCAGGGTGTTACATTGGATGCTTCGAACATAGTCGATGAACGACGAACGAAGTATGATGAACGATGAACAATGTTCAAGAACTTCGAACATAGTCGACGAACGATGAACAATGTATGATGAACGAGTCTGAAGAATGATGAACAACATTGAAGAACGATGAACAATTGTGAGAGCTCCTTTTGAGTATTTCTCAATCGACTCTCAATGAAAACATCATTTGTTGAAGCAGAATTCGTCCGTACTCGCAAAAGTCTCCTTGATCCCTACAAACAGCAAATAGTAAGCCGTCGTTTATACTTATCGAGGCCCCGAAGGATTGTTCAATCAAGAATGCTCCACTTCT